>BGZK01001470.1:0-146093 GCA_005406025.1 Eumeta japonica
TAGTGTTACCAACATAACGTACAAATACATATAATTTTTTATATATATATGTATTAGGTTGGTAATGAAGAGAATGTCACTTCCGTCTGAAAACTGTTACTTCAGTTTGAAAAAGTTCTGAATTGCTCTCAAGTCGTGGTTAGATAAGTTTTACTTCAAAAATATTTTATCAAATAATTTTTAAGGGAATTTTTTGAGTGAGGTCAGGTTTACCACATTTCAAGAGGTGGTACTCGTTTTTCCTAAAATTTGAACTCAGTTAGTTGACTAGATGTAGTCTAATATAAAAAAAAAAAAAAATTAAAATTTCATTTTTAATAGCTTCAGTCTATTGATCCGATCGATTTCAAAGTCTGATCAGGTTCAATGCTCAAACGTCAAATATATAAATTCTATAAAAATCAGTGAGGTTAATAGAAAAATATAGATATATAAAGCATAAGAGTATAAGCTCGTCTGTTAAAAAAAACAATAAGTATAAGGGCTTGTTATATAATATGCAGTTCGATTAGTTTTAGGGTTTGCCTAGAGGATCAACAGTTTTTCATATTTTTTTATAAATAAGAGTCGAAAACCTTTCCGCATGAAAATAATCTAGATTTTTTTATTTACGGGCTTATAAAAAAGGACGTATTAAAGCACTGTGTGATCTTAATTCTTTAATTAAACATCGCGCACTATAAAATCTACATAATTTTATGTTTTCTTATGGGTAAACTTACTTTAAAATTTAATATTAATATATACATATGTAATTAATATTATTAAATGTATATAATAAAACGACACCCAAATGCATTTACAAAAAGTTTTGTTGTGAAATATTACAAGATGTATGTTTAGGTTATTATCATATTGTTATATATTGCAATACTTGTTTAAATAATTCATTGAATAAACCCATGTTAATTTGTTTTAAAATTAGTTTTATTTCTTAAGCCCTTTTTTCTTATATCTAACAATTATGTCAAACAAAATTAATTTAAAATTGAGATTCGAATGATGAAAATTCATAACTGACTTGGGGTACATTTTCTACGTCGTCTATAGTTTCGTAGTTAGTCAAATCAAATCTGTCCGCCAAAAATGCATCTGGTGGATATTCTGTAGATTTGACAGAGGATCTTGAAACTGCTGCGGTAGAAGTACCTTCAGAAGACGAGCTTTCGGAAGAAGCAGATGAAGAAGAAGCAGACGAGGAAGAAGCAGATGAAGAAGAAGCAGACGAGGAAGAAACAGATGAGGAAGAAGTAGGCGAGGAAGAAGGCAACGATGCTACAGTGGCCTCGGAGTTAGTTTCTTCTTTGGGCGGGTCGACTTGGCAGAAACCATTCCAAAAGTAATAACCGTGAGGGCAGATGAAAATCTGAGGATACAATGCACCCTGTTTTGACAAGCACACGTAGTAATGGTTGAGACTGTCTTCTAGAGCACCACTCTGGCCCACTTTGGTGCATTCGGGCGCTGGTTTTCTTTGGCATTGTCCATAAGGCCAGTAAACCTGCAACGTAAGAACAAAATGCTACAAAATTATACTTTTAATACTGAAAATAATTATTTACAAGGAGGTTTTTTTAGAAGATCTATATATGTACTAAATAAGAGCAACTTCTACGTTATTCAACCTAAATGAAACGAACCTAACGAAAGAAACAAACCAGTTAATTATCCATTGTATCATAATTTGAGGATACCTGTGTGCCACCTCAATGAAGACACACTCTCCTCAAAAAAATCACTTAAAATACAAATAATATTGTTACCAGAGATCGAAAATGTTGTGAATATTCCTCCATTTAACCAATTAAAACCTACAATGTCAATATTAGATATATAATAAAGCATTTTCGTATAAAAATATTTTAAAATAGCATCTCATGAACAGGTTGGGGAACTTGTCTTACATATAATAAACTCATTAATGGCTTTAAGAATATAATTAATTGATGGAAAGGTGAAAACACGAAAGCATGAAATTTGGATAACCATTTGTCTTAGTCACTTCTTAAACTAAACAGAATATAAATAAAATAATATAAATTATTGCTACTGCATTAAATATATTTATAGGTTATTCATATAATAAAAAATAAATGAAATACAATTTATTAATTACGTAACTACTTAGTGAAAAATCGAAGCCCTGAAGAAACAAAATGATTTAGATAATTTTTATATACGCTTTGCTTATTTAAACATACCAGCGAATATTAAAAATGTTTCTCCTCTACTCCTGGTTAGGATTGGTTTACATATATAACTCACACATATCATTTGACATATTCTATATCAAAAGTCAATAATCTGTTAGATAAACGAACCAGACCTGAGTTAATCTTAAATAGTTGTAGTAATTTACACTGATAATATATTTGTATAAATCGAAGGTTAACCCGGTAGAAATACGTGTGGGCTAAAGGTGAACAACTCTATGTGAAGTTGTGAAATAAGAGCTCGCCGAGCGGGTCACATGCGAGTTCAGAACCAAAATTTAAATACTATTACTCATGAACACATCTCGAAAGTATTGTTTAAGAATATGCAGTTTGAGGTGACTTTAACTGCAATATTGGGATATTTACAAAATTACAAAGCGTTATCCTGAGTATCAACTCTTGATGCTTTTCATCGAGTAGGCGATAATAAAAATGAAAACTATTCAATAAGGGATTATTTGTTATAGCTTAATACAGTTACCAAAATGCGACGAATAAAAAATGGAATTAAGTACTTTAATTATAACATTTTCCTTCTTCACCATGAAACTGTAGAAAAGAATGTAAAAACGTATAAATAATACTAATATTATTGTACAAGCCGGCTTGTTTGGCCAACGATGCACGGTAAATCTCCATAATCATTTACTAAAATAGACTTATCAGTATAAAAGATTACTTGTCGTCACAAACAGATCATTATGAAACGAAACTGAAAAAGGGTTCGTTATTTTCAAATTTTTGTACTTACAGAACACTGCGCATTAGATGCATTGAATGCATAGTGCATAGGGCACAGCGCGGAGCGGTGGTCTGCCGGTCTACCAGCGGGCTGATCCTCGGGAGGCGAGCATAGGTGGAACTTTCTGCAGTCGTGTGCATCGGGAAATATACCGACCTGGAATTATTTCACAGTGAAATCTATTAAATTTTTGGAATAATTTTTGTGTAACAACTACAACTTCCTTAGGGCATACAATTAATATTTGCTGATGCGTTATGTTGTAGAACAAATTATGGCTATAATATCTAAATTAATAATTTGTTTCCTTAAGCAAGAGCGTTTTTTATTTTCATTTTATTTACAAATTTTTATAGTGGTAGATTTATGCCGTAGTCAACTTGGATGCAGCATATAAATAAGTCGACTCGATTAATGAGATACGTCAGTCTCACAACGCAGATGTGAAATAACAGCTTCCATAGCTTCTCTTTGCCCAGTGGATGCCAGTTCCGGTAATCCGTTCCATTCTCCATCACCCCACGCCCCTTCCATCGAATATCCTGTTCCTATCCCAGACGCCGGCAATGTACTGGTGACTCCTCTGGGATTGTGAATGTCCATTGGTGACGATGACCATCTACTCTCTGGTGTCTCGTAGGCTCGTTTGCCTCTCGAAAATAATACAAAAGTAATGATTAGTTTGTAAAATTTCTTGATTCTTAAATATCAGCATTTAAATAGAAATTGAAGTGTTTTTGACATCCTAAATCATTTGTTTAAGCAATACCATTTTACCATAAAAGATTATTTCTCCTCATGAGAATGTGAGCCCCGAGTAATCTTTGAGGACTACATTTAGAATAAAAAGTTGACGGACTGTTAGGACTTTCTAGGTTTTGTACACTTTTAAGGAAGGGTAACTAAAAGAAAGAAAAGAGCCAACTTTCAGAATTAATCTTTGAGCCCATTTTATAAGTAACATTTTTTTTTTTGATTGCACATTCACATACTATTGTTATAAATAGTATATAAAAATTCGAAACAATTCTAAAACACTTTAGAAAAAACAAAATAAAATGTTGCTGTACGAATGCTGTAGTAAACTACAAAATGCTGTAGTATGCAGCATCGAACTTACCTGCTGTTCCAGTAAGAAGCACAATTCAACAAATTGAATTATGGCTTGAGAGGATTGACAGATATCGAATACAAACAAACAAATCCGGCACACAACATACTTTTTTACTTAGCTACTGTATAATAATTTAACATTTTTCAAACATTACAAGCAATAATTTACTGATATTCATCGTAATGTGTGCAAAACTGTCTTTTTCAAAAAATGAATTACAGTATAAATATTACATTAAAAAGGATTTCTCAAAAAACAATGGTTTACTTAGAAGTATCATCAAGGGAGTGACGAAAATACAAAAAAAATCTATTTTTTGTTTTTAGCTATTCCAATCTAAAGTAAAAATCGAATCAGTGTTAATAGGATGTCCACCGTAAGGGTTATGTAGAAATTTGTTTTTTTTTTTCAAAAACTTTTTCGGAAAAATGTTCATTAATATGAACTTTTGGAAAAATGATATTTTCATAGCAAGAAGTTAAAAAAAGTTCTCACATATTGTATATATTATGTAAATCATGATCCATCTCCAACTACGGATATTAGTTTGTAATGGCAAATTAAATATTTTTTAAGGTGATAAAACTATAAATTATGGATTTTGATTTTCGGATTTTTTTGAAATTTATGCATATTCACATTTGTAAGTAATCTAAACTCAACACAACGGATTGTAAGCCAATCTACAAACAGGAGAAATTGGTTCCATCTACCCTCAAAACGTGATTCTTGATATCCTTATAATTTTCTTCCTTCAAAGTTAGCGAGATGCATCGCTTAATGAATAATGGATTTAAATTATATCAATGTATTGAAACTCACATAATTTCATTGTTCTAATATATCTTCGATGGTGCGCACTTTTTACTGTTCTATCATTGTGTTCATGCTTAGCCCAATAGTCTAGGGCATTGTAGTGCCGTTGCGAGACAACGCCCGTCGATAAATGAAGTATAAGAACACGAGATAAAGTAACACGGGTGTAGCTTGGATTGTTTCAAATAGATTCGCCCACACAAAGGTATACATCATTCAAATCGTCTGGGGAACGTTTATGACTAAGCTTTATGATGACTACCCCCATTTTTATGGGCAAATGAATGCTTTATTGCACTTAACAATTTAACGTTTTATTCTTGACGATGTTATAAAACGACGGCGCATAAAACATTCCCTATTTTTGATGTAAAATGTTGTGTTATCGTAGTGATTCTATGTCAAAAACATAGTTAAACTACGGGCGTTCAATAAAAAAGTGAGAAGGTGTATGTTGCCGGTACCTTTTATTAAATTTTATTTGGTTTTTCGACGAAGTTGCCTTCTAGTATACAATTGGTATGTATTTTTTTCTAAGCTTAAAGCTCCGTTTTTAAAATATTCTCCATCCAGAGCACTTAAAAATATCTGTGCTGAAGCTACTACTCCTTCATCATCTTGGAATCTCTGTCGTTTTAGATATTCTTTCAACCTTGGAAACAGAAATCACTAGGGAAAGATCGGGTGAATATAGAGAATGTTCAAGTATTTTGAGGCCAGTATCTCGAATTGCAGCCATAGCATAGGAGGATCTGTGAGCCGAAGCATTATTTTGATCTCTACGGTCAATATATTCTATCACAACCACCTCTTTACTATTCCAGAAAAGAGAGCCCATGATTTTTCCGGCAAAACGACTCGCCTTAAAATTCTTAGGGGTTGGAGGTGATGGCCTCTTCCAAGTCATGGACTGTACTTTTGTTTCTAGATTTTAATAGTAAAGTCACGTTTCATCTATGGTTGTAAATCGATCTGAAAAATTATCAGGATCTTATTGTGACAGTTCCATATAAATTCGAAAAATGATCAGCTCGGTTTGTTTTTGTGCATTGGGCAAGCATTCTGGGGACCCGGCGGGCGGATACTTTTTTCATCCTCAAACGTTCGTATAAAATGCTATGTCCACTACCAGTTGAAATCTTTGTTTCTTGGACCATAAACGATACCGTGATATGAAATTCTGCTAAAACTTTTTTTGACTTTTTTTTACCTTTTTTTCGACCCGAGCGAGGATCATTTTTGGTGGAAGTTCTTCCACGTTTAAATTCGGGGCACAAACGGACAACCGTAGAATATGGTGAGAATTTGCTTTTAGTATCCGGTAAGTCTTGACTAACGCGTTCTGCATTGAAATTTTTTAAGCACAGATACTTTATAATCGCGTGCGTCAATTTTTTTCTATTTTCATCAACACGTTACAACATATTGGAAGCAAAAGACTCCTATTAAAAAAAGCAAAATATTTTTAAATTGTCTTATTTTTTGGAATCTAATCAATATGTACTTTTACCAGCCAGTATTTTTTTATTTTTTTTTAGAACCAAAGAGTTTGTATCTCTCATTTTCACTTTATAACGAGCTCCCTTCATACACATATGCTTAAAAAAAGTTTGCAAATTATATGTTACAATTAGGAGATTCCGGGTTTAGATTGATGGAAGGGGGAGAAGAGGGAGCGGGCCACCGTAATTCTCGCTCATTGAATGAAAGCCAACAGCGGAAATTGCTACTTCATTTCTTGTATTGTGTGGGAGTGTGGTATTTTAACTACAGAGCCGGTTTAATTTTGTGTTACAAGCTGGCCACAGCATGGAATATAAATAATGAATATAAATTATTTAACATTTTTTTTTAAAGCATGCTGCTAGGTCAAACTAATTATGTAATGTATTTTCGATGGTCGATGCATAAGATGCATTTTTATACACAGTGATAGACTTATGAAGTAGTATTTGGGTTTATTATTAGATAACCTCGCTATCTAATAATAACGAAAGACAGTAACTTAATATATAGCTTTTATAAGATATTTTTTATATTCTTATGGAAAATGTTTAGAATTTTCAGAATATTTTATAATTTTTCGAATAATTTTAAATTTGTTTTGGTTGTTTAATTTTAATTAATGTTATTTTTTTCTTATTTATTTATTTCAATCACTATATTTTCATTTTATTTTACTTAAAGCTTAAGCTAATTTATAGAAACAAGTTTAAAATAGATATGTAGATTGTAAACTTTTATAAATTACTTACTTTAATTACTTTCTAAAGACAACCATTTACTTTTTTGTATATGAAAATATAAAAATAAAACAATTTATGTAGGTACATTTGTAGAACATACAATATATGATACAAATCTGAAACATTTCATTACGAATTAAAAATTTTGATTTATAAGTGTTATGAAACATGCAAAGATTTTCATAAAGCTTTTAATTAATTACGCTAAACTTTTACATCACTGAACAAGAAAAATTTATTTAAAGTTAACATATTTATAATCCGAATTGTTTTATCAAATTTTTATAAAATGTTATTTATTTATTTTTATAAGCAGAATAACTAAATCGGGATACTTAAAGAATTAATATTATTTATTTGAACACGATGAAAAAAATGGCGGAACTTCACCAAGACCAAATGTGCACTATTTATTTTTATGTGAATATACAAAAAAGTAAGTACCCACAGTATATGTAGGCAATATGTTAAATACAGTCTCTGTATTCAGTATTTAACTAATAACACACATTATTTAGATATTAGATTTTCTTGGCAAGTAATTATAAATGCTTTTCACATAATTAAAATATGTTAATTTTATCTACCATTTGCATATTTACAAATTGACATTATATAGAATAGTTGAGTTTGTATTTTTCAGAGTCTATGACATCCTCTCATTTTCCTCATCATCGGGGCTAGCTCATGATGCCATAAAAAAGAAGTTTCTCTATAGGATTGTCCTTCTCGCATCCGAAAGAAAATGATATTGCTGTAGTATACGCTCTCCGGAACGAAGGGGAATTTGTCTGTAAGCGAGACAAAGTTCACCTCGCCGCCTACTCTGTACTTTGCGACGTCCAGAGAGCGTGGCCAGGATCGCCCAACGGCACCACCACACTCTCCATTTCCGCTGTTAATGGTTCATATAAATTATAATGTCTATACCACTCTGAACCGTTTTAAGTAATTTTCTATCACACGCGTGCGCACTGCGTGTCAGTGCCGCGGACCGCCGTTTGTTGTATCGTCACTCCCGCGCATCCTCCCCGCCCCGATGTTATTTATGGTTTTTTTTTTCTGTCAAGGAAATTGTGATTATAAATTTTGGGATGAAATAGCATAAACACGTAGAGAGACCGTTGTGCTTACTCACTTCCTCATTCCCATATTCTTTATGCACTCCGAGAAATTCTATATTTTGTGGGATTTAGATATGCGGACAGCTGTCTATACAATCAGACAAAATGAATTTCACATTTAGACGCCGCGAATACCGCTCTTACAGAAACAGATAAATGGCTAGTAATGCCTTGATGACGACTGGTAAAAAAAATATCACATACCTGTTCGCATATATGCTCAAAATCCGAGTTGGAATTGTCACATTCAGGCACAGCTTGTTCTGAGCAGCCGCCCAGGCGAGCGTTGCAAGTTTGACCTTCGGGACACATGTCCAGCGGCACCTGTCACAAATAAATGGAAATACAGATCTTTTGCACAAGGAAGTGCATAGCGACACATCAGATTCGAACGTCAAAGACCCGGGATTAAATTTCTAATTGGAAAATATACATGTAAATTAATTTTCCTACGGGTTTAATTTTGGAATCAATTCGTATGTATCGCACTTGACATTGCGTTATGTAGTTGCATAGGATTCTATTGCTAACTCTTAGTTTCATACTTCTGAATTAGACTGGTAGAAAGGTGTTATACGTGGATACTTCAGTGTTTTCGTTTTATAGGTGTCATTAATTGATCTATAAAAAAGGGAAGATGCATAGTCCCGCGCTCAAAAACGGCCGCAATAAATGAGTGCTAAAACAGACAGTTTAGCACTCATTGCAGTCAGTGTAGTTTCGTCGCACCTTCCGTTACGACGTCGAAGTGTTCTGTTAAAAAATGCAAAAATAATGCGTAAAAAGCTGTGAAAAAGGATGGTATTTCTTATCCTTACTAATATTATAAAGGCGAAAGTTTGTTTGGATGGATGTATGGATGGATGTTTGTTCCTCTTTCACGCAAAAACTACTGAATGGATTTCGATGACGCAGTACAATAATATATAGCTTACACATCAGAATAACACATAGGCTATAATTTATAAAGATATAGTGGGAATTAACCAAAATATAACGAGAAGTGTCAAGTAAGCAGGAGAAAATCTGCCATCTGCGAGGTATTCTGGCGCGCGCCGCAAAACCGTTGGAATTACGTATATAATGTACAATGGAAATGTTTATCTTAAATAGTCCTACAAAAAGCTCACGACAGCATATAACTATCTTTTATGTGTAAGCCATTATCGCCAAAATAGTGAACCATAAATGCAATAATAATAGATAATTTATTTCTAATGCACATTTTAGTAACAAATTGATTCTTATATCAAAATATATAATTTATCGCATCTGGTGTTTAAAGTAGATAAACTTTGTCTTTTACACTCCATCATTTGGACAAATATTTGAATAGTTATGACGAATGACAAGCGAGTGCGCGATATTACGGTGCGGTCCGGCGGCAGGGTCAGACCATAAAGGTAGCAGGCATACATTTGAGCACGCAATGTTTTCCCACGGCCAGCTCTATGTGACTTGCTCACGCGTTTCTTAATCGCAAAATCTGCATGTTTATACAGACCAAAATAAATCGTTTAACATAGTTTATAGGGTATATGCAGTAGCCACCTATAACTTTTGCACTACCATCAATCATTATATACTTCCGTACCTATCCATCCTTACAAACTATAGCATTTATAATACCTATAATACATATTAGCGAGTTCATCTTATAAAATACTTAGTTCCAATTTAAATACATTACACAATATAACTGTTCGAACACTTATAACTGGAGAATAGCTGGACCGATTTTCATTTTAATTAATAGTGATGAAATGTACAAAAATCAGTAGGTATGAATTATGTTTAACTTCCAACAATTTTAAGTTGTCGCTTTATATTGCTTTAAAAAACATCAGCCATGTAAACGAAATAGCTACGAATATATAGGGGCTGTGGTTATATCACAATATGTATAAATTGGCCCTATAAAAAAATTTCCATATGAACAAGATGAAAGAATACATTTTATGCCTACGCGGGCGGAGCCGCGGGCAAAAGCTAGTTATCCATAAATAATCTTTAGTTTATTTATAATGGGTGCTCAATTATGTATTACAATGAGTATTTGATATTTTATTCATTTAAAGTGACATGAAAAGTCGAGATATAAACCGACTTAAAAGAAATAGACCACAGCAATACAAGTCTCGTATTCCTTGCGTTGTCACATTATTCGGTCGCTCAGCAATAGAAACTTCTTATACTAATGGAGTTGACATTTTTTATTTTTTTTGTTTATTATTTGTTTTATATTTACACAGATCTTAAAATTGTCTCTAAAATGAAATAATACAATAGATTAAACCTATTCAAAAAAAATAATGTTTTTTTATATTTGAATTGTTTGTTTTTTAGCAAATTATATATAAGTACTATGTTCATCAAAAATATATTATCGTTTAATTAATCGTTATCTTATTTTGTTATACAAATAAATAATAAAAATATTTTAGATTACTATACCCCATACACTTTAGAAATTATCAAGTTCTTTAATGTATATTTTCACCGACATTATGGAATTAAAGATTTATATTAATTTTGATCTTAGGTGATAACTACATTAATCTTCATTATGGAGAAAAATGTATTTTTATACATTTAACGATCATTTTATGCATTCTTTTTATACATTTAACCAAAAAACATTCAAAAGAAAATTAAAATAATAGGAAACCACTTGACTGTATTCAGCATGTGTAAATTGTAAGAAAAAAATAGGACTTATCGTCTCCGAACAACAAAATGATCATTATTTGTTTTCTTTTCATTTAAAAATGAACCCAATCAGATGACAATTAATGTTCTTTCCCTTCTTTTTCTTTGGGACTGCAAAATAGTATCGTAAAATGCGAGACAGAGACAACATGTACACTTTGAAGCATTTTTCACCGTCGATATAGTACGCCACTGTGTATCTTCTCTTTCTTATACATCTAGGGGGTCATTTCATTGATAGGGCTCATATGCACAAACGCGATCTGTCGGTGCATACGTGTACTAAGTCGCTTATAAAAGAATAAATAACTTTATTCTTTCTTTCAGTTATGTTCCATCAGATGGCTTTGTTTAAATCTATATCTTTTTTATCTGACAATGTTCGGATATTGATTTTGTAGCCACAATTATTTTCCCTCCTTAGTGTATTTTTGAATTACAATTACACAAGACAATTTATTGCTAACATATTTACAAACTTAATAATTTACGTTCTTTGATACATTATACATTTGGTATAGTTAATTTTCAATAGCTAAATAACAAGGAGAAATATTGTCATTTCGTTACTTCTGTATATAGTTTAGAGTACTGATTTATCATTGGTCACCGCACGCATGATAAATCTATGGTTTAGAGCTAGTATTATAACTTGCCTTGTATTAAGTTAGAAGCTCAAGCATTTTGTTTGTACACCAGGATACAATTAAAATTTTGGCGTTTTTGAGTATTTACAATTACCATTTTGAATAAAAAACAGCTTCGCTGTGTACATATACAAATATCAAGTCTAATGGGTAAAGTGCATTGTTAATTGTAGGTGTCTATAACGACTGTATTTCTTGCAAACGTTTGGAATATCCTCTATCCCTAAAAACGCCAACGCTTTAACGGCTTGAACGGCGGTAGCTAGGAGCCTAGGTTTTGAACAGCATAGTATCGGTTTCGATCCTGATCACAATAGTAAGAGTGACCACTTAGTCTAGATGTCAACCTATTTCGTCATATTTCCTACTTTTTCTATCATCGACCTGTGCTTAATAAGCTCATTTTGAAACAAACTCAGCTTGAAACATTAAATCGTATTGTTGTTCCAATTGCCTGATCCCCTTATAGATAGACGTGTCCACGTACAGTTGATACAACCAACCAGAGTTATTTTTTAAATCTATATATATATGTAGTTCTAACTACACCATTATCAGAACTAAGCAAATGTGCGGTGAAACTACTATACATATTTAAATGGACATGGAAAATTTAAAAAATATTCCGTACGAAAACTTTTATAATATAATATTGAGATTACTCAAGTTGTAGAATAGAATCTCCATTAGATTCGATTTAAATTTTCCCCGTGCAAGATTAAACAGGCTGGACGAATACAATTAACATAATTACATGCGTGTCCTTTAACCTACTACTATTTTAAATTTTAAATTAAAAAAATTGGAAACGTTTTTTGCTAATATTGACTAATACAATGAGATTCTATATATTATTGAGAACTTAGAACGTTGACTATAGATTATGTAATGAGTTTATACTTTTTGGCTATGACAACTGATCTTAACGTTATATTTTACTAACACAATATTAATGTCTCCTTTTAAGATAATCTTTTTATTGTACATTGGTAAATCATGCTATGCTTGATTTCAGGGAAAATTCCCCCATAAATAAATTTCAGTTGTCAAACATTTCTACTTTTAATGAACCTCAAATAAATGAAGTTAATTAAATTCGCTATTAGTATTAATAATGTTACATTTAGATCTCAAAGCCAGTCTGATTAAACATAAATCTCTATATCCCAAACTAAGCTTACTGGCCGCCATATATATGTACATATATATCTGCTCTAATGGCAACGAAATTGTAAAGCATTTTCTCCCTTGTCATTGTTAGAAACTCAGGCCGAATCCCTTCTCTCCTGCTGCGTTACGTAATTTATGGACGTCCCTTAAAAAGGACACGTCCTTTTCGACGACATCGATCGGGGTAGAGACGAGGATCGTCATTGGGAATTGCCATCCTATGCCCACCGCCGGCGGAGGCGCGAGCGCCCTTTGCTACGACGTGTCCCGAATACTTCACATTAATTTTACCTTCAGCCATCCCACGGGTAAGGCGATGCAGGTGACAGCGTGATTGCAATCCTGACAGGCCACGCCGGCTTTGTTGCAGACACCTGGAATAATTTAAGGGATTCCATGACGTAATTATGTTATCGGAGCGATGTACACGAGAAAGCCATCGCGGAGGCGGTAGTATTGATTCACCGTAAATCTATTTAGCTGTATATCGGTAACATAGACGCTCGTGATGTGCACGTTATATTGTATAATTAGCTGTAAGTAAGGGTCTTTAATAAGATGATGACGTAATAAAGAGATTACACATCGTTGTAGTGTCTACACATGCGATCGATGTAACGATATAAGCAGATAAAAAAAATACCTTTTTGATTCATTTATAACACGCGATCTCTGCATACTAGCCATACGCGTGAATGTGATAAAAATCCATAAAAACGAGGTGAAATAATTTTATGAGTGATTAACCATTTAGTAAAGCGATTAATCTCGTGCTAAAATCCATTCGGACGTATTTCATCAGACACTTGGTTGTGGTCGACGTGGTCAACAATAACTCTCCGGAGTGTGCCGCAGGCTCAGTCGAACAATGAAAAGTGAGCGGTCACCTTCGACGTCCAGTTCGCCGTCGCCGAGTGTCATGCCCAGCGGGACGCTACCCATGCGGTTGCCGGTCAGCACGCCGCTCAAATCCACCGCTAACGTCACCTGAAGAGTTGTAATTTTTCTTTTACTTACGACATTATATATACACTCACGCCTATTCCCCAAGAGGGTAGACATAGACCACAGATCTCCGCATGGTACGATCTTTGCATACCTGTCTTTACTTGACTGATATCCATCAATGTTTTAATGCTAGCTCGACGGTTTAGGGTGTTTGAAATTTCGTTTAATTTTTAATATGTTACCAATAAGATTTTCTAAAGCGACCCTTAGCGAGCCTTCCATTACAAAAATTCGCTCTATAGATGCACTTTATCATTCTACTATCATTCATCCTTTCCAGTTGGTCAAACCTCGCTAACGTTATTCTGCTCTAATCACCAGTTTCAAAGAAAATTGTATTGATTTCTGCAAATTGCATCTGAATACACGAATTTCAACTTTTATAATAATAATAATCATTTATTAGAAAGCGTTTGACAAGAATCAACTACACACGGCGGTATTTTTAGTTACTGACAAGTGGCCTAAGACAGTTGAACACTCGCAGCCGTTCGACGGCTAAAGGTGGCTCAAGTGGACCTATTTTGGGAATGGGCCGAGTTTTATGGGCACGTTTTTTATCGCCCGGGGCCCATCTGTAAGCATCGCCGTGGGAAACGGATGACCCTGCGGTCCAGCCTTAAGGTTTCCACTTCATACGTACTGCCAGTTATGTTGTGGGCAGTAGCGTTCATTTTATTACGGAGCTAGAAAGTATTTGGTGAGGCCCTGATATTTACAACCTTATTGTTTGGTAATAATTACATAATTTAATTTATTTAGGTGTCGTATCATAGCTTTGGACGAATAGATTTAAAAAAATAATGAAACGTCGCATCGGTATATTGGTTCGGAGACCGGTCGAGAAATGAGACTTTTGTAATATTTTTTCTATTTACTGTAATCAACAAATTCTTTCGAACGATATGAAATTGTATGTCTAGAGATCGGAGATCTAGAGACTAAGAGACACATTGAATCTAGAGTTAAATGTACATGCGAAAATGAAACGGAGGGTTTTCCATGTATTACAGAAGTAAAAACAGATGAATTGCCTGCTCGAATAGCAAGACGAATGTTTCGTGGGGTGCGATTGTTTTAAACATAAAGCATTAATTATTCAATTAAAACTGAATGTGATTTGACTGGACTTGATGTCATACCGCTGAGTCATAATTTTGTCGTGACAGACAAATGTCAAAATGATTTTTTAAGTATTCCGTTCTCAAATTTGATACGGACCACTAAAAAAAAATATGGACAGGCAACAATTTATTTATTCAGTTTTTTTTTACGTTTTCATTAGATATTTAAGCACAATGTGGCGAAACCTCGCGAGCTGGTCCGGGTTCTTTGAGCTAAAAACCCGTTTAAGAAGGCTAAATAAAGAGATGATCGTCATCAAGTATGCTTTTTATGTTAAAATATGTTTAAATTATAATATCAATAAACAACCGGAATAGACAGCGTTCACACAATGACATCTGTGAAAAAAATTAATGGCTCCACATTGTGACACAAACATCTATATGTTATATTATTTCTATTCAAATGTGAGGTTAAATTGTAATGCGTTCACACCAATACATATACAGATATTTGTTTATAGTATAACAGCTTTAAGTTTATATTGCCGTTCGTATAGTTGTAGTTGAAGTTTTTAAGAATTGAAATTCATTTTGATTTTATAATCCAATGTCATCTGTGAAACGATGCAGCGAAACCGGTCAAGTTGGGGGTCGTACTTCCGCATCTAGAGTTGAAAATTGTAAAATTTTGTCAATACTTGTGAACAGATACGCTCTTCATAATAATTTTCATTTTATAAATTGATAAAGCTCTACCATTTCGTTTATTTCTCATTTTTTTGACTATCTTTCAAAAGTTACAAGTGGTGATAGAATTATTGACTTGAATTACGTACGTAAAAGTAAAATATACACTTAAGAGAAAAGATTATACAAAAAATTTTAAGCCTTTTCAAATACTCGTACAATGACATCCGCACAATGTAGTGGATAAGAAAATTATTTATTCCTTTGCTATGTATATAGATGGCTGACCTTTATTTTTTTGCTACAGTTCTTTTATAAAATTGTATGAGGATTCATATAACGCACAAACGATTTCGTTATAATCGATGAAAAATGGATGACGCATAAGCACAACGGTCGGGCAAACTTGACGAATATTTGAGGGTTTCGTTTTCTTGCATCGAGCTAGGGATTCCTAAAAACAGTGAAGAGACCGCATCCCAACAAAACGCTATACAATCAAAGTGCAACATTGTAACACGCTTACGTGACCGGGTTCGGATATAACAGCTCGAAATTACGGTTTCAAGCTTGAAATCGTAAAACTTTTATTTTGTGATCATGTAGTAACATGTAAGTAGTATAAAAGCAAACAACGGTAAAGTTTTACTATTACGAGAGCTACAAAAGCAGAGACTAAGCATTCGTAGCACTTTTTGTTACACAATTGAAAAAAATAGACAAACGTTAGAAAATGTACTCAATTTATTAAATAAGCTAAGAAATTTCAAGAAAAAACAATGAACATGCTTGCATGTAATAATAATATGGCCGCGTTCATGTTTTATTATCCGATCAGACACATTATTCAATTATTGCATGTAGTGATGTTGAACTTCTTAGTGATATATCGATACAGTCAGAAGTGAGTTAACCTGTGACCATATTCCTGCTGCATATCAGACCAGCTGGATGATATTAGATATATTATTAGATTGTAAAAATGATTTATATTAATTTTAATTTAAAATTTTCTGTTCGTTTGTTATTAAATAAATTTTAATGACAAAATGTCTATTCAAATTTTATTCCAATCTGTTCTACTTTGTTTTATCGTTATTAATAGGTCTGGGCAATTTTAGATTATTCAAATGTACGCGAGTGAGTGACAATTGAATAATACGCTTCTTTTACATTCACACACGAACACACATCGCACTAATCCGGTCAATAAAGGCACGTAAAAAAAGATATCACTGAAACACAAGCATTATTGAAAATTGTGAAACTAGCTTTTTAAGAGGTTACACGTTTGTTATGAAATTATAAGGTTCTTATAAAATTATAGCTGTAGTAATACCGTGGGAGGAAGCGTCGAGGTCGACGATATTAAAATAATTTTATTTAATATACGGTAATGTACCGCAATATAATGCAGCTATCGCACGAATTTCATAAACTGCGGTGACTTGCAGTTTTGGAATGAACCGTTAAAAACCTTGTGTATTTGCAATTACAATAAAAAAATATTAAAGATATCGTCGATTGAGATCGTGCGGCACTGTAAAAACTCATATTATTTCAAAAATATTGGGTTTAGTACATAATTTTTTTGGAAAATAATCACACTAGTTTTGTATGCGCGCGCACGCAAGCTGCGTGCGTGTGTGTGACCCTGTAGGCGGTCTTCTTGGTTTTAATAAAAGTCAATGTTTCCTAAAAGCATCGTGTTTTGTTATTGCGTCTAAGTGAGACGCATTTATAATGCGCCAAAGAGTCGTCGAAACATTACTATCGAGAAAAATAGCTTATAAGTATGCTAAATAAAATTTAAAGAGAAAAAAAACGTTACTTATAATTTATTCAAAGCACTATTTTGTAAGAAGAAAATAATCTTAAATAAGAAATAGTTCTAAACAGAAAAAAATAAGATAGATATGATAACGAACCACGAACAGAATCGACTACGATTTTTTATATCTTAATTTTAATATTGAAAATTTACACAAGTTTTTTTTATGAAGTGAAAATAATTTGTACATCAATCAACGGTAAAAATTCTCATCTTCCAAATCGAATTAATTTTGATAGTTGTACAGCTCGAACTAATATAAGTACTGCGTTTCAAAGTTTTTTGTTAAAAAGGGACTACCTACTTACAGTGCATAGAACCGCAATAGAGGCACAGTGTGGCCACATGTCGACTTGCGCGCGCCGCGAGCCCGTGTGCGCCATCTCGCGATATCGTAGAACGAGAATGCTATGAGACCTCGTATTTTCGGGGGCCCCCGATCTTTAACCCAGTTATCTGGCATTGCGCATTTGTGGGTTAGATAAATAGCGTATTTATTCGGGGCCTTAGATTTCGCATGAGATTAGAGCGCTAGGTGAAAGTTATTTTTTTGGTTCACACGTACCATAATAGTTTCGTATTGTTCTATGAATTTTTTTAAGAGAAACATCTGGAAAATGAAGTTAAGTGATTTGTCGATTATGTTTTATTTTACGACAGATAAATATATGTTATTGAGACAGTTTTTATTGTGGCATTCATAAAAATAAAATATCGTTAGCATAATAATTGTGTAAATATAATAAAGTGCTTATTCGTATGATGTGTGTGTTTCATTTTGAATCGAGGTATTACATTAAAGTTTATGACAATTATTTAATTTGAATGATTACATAATGTTTTAAATCAATACGGCATAAGAACTGGTTAATATTATTTTCTTGAAAAAAAAATTACTCCTGGGAGTTTTTATTGAAATACGATTCTTTTCGTATAAGGTAAATCATTAGAATGTTAAAAAAATATATTTCCTTGAAAATTACAACGTTTCAAACGTTTAGATTCTTAAACGTTTAAATCGCTTACAGTATACGTAAAAAAATAAAATTGTTCCTATTTCAATGGTTCTTATTCAATTTTTTTTTGTACTGTATCGTTGCTTAGAATCCACAGTCAAATTCAATATTATCTTACGCACGATTTACGCCAATAATTTGCTAAAGACCCCAAGGTACATTTTCATTGAATTCACCACCGTTTAAAAAAACCAAATGAAATATTATAATCTATGGTCAAACCTGAATTAGTTATTTCACACGCGACATCATTCGGTATTAAGAATTATGTTTGTTGATTAAATTATCTCATAAAAAGGTTAGTAAGATATCATATCCATACAAGCAGATATTTTTAAATGATTTCAATTATAATTTTAAAAATAAACTAACATTTTTAATTAATGCGACCCGATCGCTTACTCTTTTATTACAGTATTAAGTATATGAATATGAATCCAAAAATAAAATTTTAAAGTTATGTTTGTATCCGTCACTACAGGTTCCTTTGGTTCGTCCTTAATTTCAGGAGTGATGGTTGTTAGCTGAAATAAATACTTTGAAGGTTTCAAGCGGATAAATAAATACTGACAGGTAAGGACATAAGTTCAGTTAAGTTCTCAAGCAATTGCGAGATTTCGTATCATTTATGTTTGTCATTTTAAGCAGCTGAAATGGTGAGCTTGCATGAAAAGGTTGATGGACGACAGTGAAGCAAGAGAGACATGCAAATATCGTAATATATCATGCAATTGCATGTCGTCTGTACCTAATGGTCTATGTGATCTCTTCTTGGCAATAGGCGTGAGTTTAAGAGTGAAAGAGTAAAAAAAAATCGGTTTCGTTATTCATTTTTCTTGTGAGCACCTGCATAGTTAAAATGGGCAAATTTATTCTTACTTATATTTTCTTATGTACCAGGCGTTGTTAAGTAAAACAGAGATGCAATCCGTCATTATGGTTGTTACTTTAACAAAATCGGTCAAGTGCGTGATGGGTGTTAGTATGAGAGGACTCCTTATGTTCATACGTTAAAGGAGTACCGAAATTTCATTCACTCGAAACCGACGGGTCACAAATCCATCGACGGACGTCAGTGAGAAAAAAGGGATATGAAATGTTAATACCAAGCAACCAAGCAAGGAAGTGTTGTCTCTGGTTACTCTTCTCGGATATAAGCGTGAACTTACAAATGTGTGTGTGGATCCTCTTAGTATTTTTTTTTTGGATAGCTCTCTACTCATTAAGGAGCAATTGTTTTTGCGATACATGCAGAAGTTAAATGCAATTTAGTCGTAGTAATATATTCTTTATTTCCATGTTTTATACAAGGTATATTCTCATCCCACTACATAAGCTTTTCATGTTTTTTTTTTTTATATAGATGGATAAACTAACTTCTTCACGCTGGCTCAATGTGGGTTGACGGCCGCTACATTTATATTTTCAAATATCGTTATATCTAATTAAGCAAAATTTCGTAGTTAACAGCACAAAGGAAGTTATTAATTAACAAGAACAAAGCACACATCCATACGTAGCGTGTCCGCGCTCCTCTAGTGTAGAAATTTCGGGAGAGCTCGTGTTTGGATAGGTACCTCTCTGACTGTATAATCTCTCGACTAAAGGATCAACACTGTCAGGTATCTAAGTTTATGCGTTGTATTATACTACATAATGAAGTTTACTATTTAATAAAATAGTTTTTATTCTATGATATTGATTACAAAAGAAAAAATACTTTCTGAAAGATACATTAAATTTCTTTTTGGAATTGGCAATTCGTATATGCATAACAAATTAAATTTTTAGTTTCGCCATTAAAGCCTTTTAGTCTCAGTAGTTTTCTCTGGTTTTTTTTACCTGCAAATATTCAATTTTATTTTTATGTTCATTCAAATAAAACATCCCCGGTTAGCTGTATACTTGATACAACCGTAAGTATTACGTGGCTAAGTCTATGTATAAGAGGATATTCGGGCAACTGGCAAAACGAATAACGTTTTAAACAGAGTTTCTTTCAAACTAGTTAAAAACTGGCCAATTATGCGAAAAGTATGAAATATAACGAAATAAGTCGAAAGAAAAAGTTAATCACTTAAATTATGTGTGAAGATGAAATCAAGATACTTATTACCTAAAGGTTGAGTCTGGCAACTTTCTAAATTGAGCTCTTCTTTCATGGAACTGAATTTTTTAAAATTTTTACATATGTCGGAGTTGAAAACTCTACATAAGGTGATTGAAATTTTAATGGCAGGTTCCACCGCGGATAAAGTGTTTTTCATCGCTTTAAAATATCGAAGCAGTAATAAAAATTAAAAAGAACATAGACTGATACCTATGGATTTCATTTACTTATATTCCAATAGATGGCGTAACTACAAAAAAAAACAGACTCATCGACTTTATTCACTTATGTACCAACAGATAGCGTCGTATATAAGCTCGTAATAACCTTTATTACAAACGAAAATACACTTGTCAAAAAAACTCAGAAGCAGCAATATTTTTTTGCGACGATAATTTATTATCGTTATTTTAGTTCTAATACGAACAAAAAAGTTTTAAACTTGACATAATCAAAAACCAATCAATACATAGTTCCTAATGGATCTTTATTATCCGTGGACAGTGTACGACGTTAATATAGGCGATAATGCGGGCAACCTCAGAGTTCAGCGTGAATTTGAATTACGTGCTAACCCAGTGGCTCGGTAATAAATGGATTCCGTAGATGAACCCCGCGTTGCGTATCTCAAATAGGATCGCAAACGGTTCGTTAGTTTTTACGAGAACGCAAGAGGCGGGTGTCGGATAGCAAATCGCACGCAAAGTGCTTTTGGTAAGCGAAAACAAGGAAGATGTTTCATTATTTTTGGCCAAATATTTTCAGGTACATTTAAAAATATGATTTCTACGGGGCGTTTGTGGGACCAGTTACAAGTGTCAATGTCGTTTTTCAGAATTTCTGAACTTTAGTAATACAGTACAAAAATTGCTAAACGTAATGGTTCTTTCGTTAGTACATTCCTTCTAAATTAGAGTTCAGAATAAAATGTAGGCTAAGTTTCAGAAGCACAGTTGCTATGATGTTGTGCGCTTTAGCGTTACAGAGAATAAGCTGAAAAAAGAATGTCATCTGGTGACAGTTGGTGTGTACGATTTATAAATAAAATAAAATTTAAGTGGAAATTTGTAAATTAATATATGTTAATACATTCTTTTATCATATTAGTTTTAAAACAAATAATACATATACTATCACTGAAAATTGATTATTATTGTATGGCAATTAAATGTATTATAAATTGAATTAAATTTCATAAATTAATAAATAAATATCATATACAAAGCATGCAAAGCTTCGCTTTTTCTTTCAAATGTCTATAAAACTTTCATTTTAACTTTTTGCAATAAACATTTAAAACTTTTCATAAAATTGTAAAGTTACTGTTTTCAACAGATTTTTAGCTATTGGGTACTAGAAATCTATTTCGATCATTATATGTGTAGCTCTATGTCTATGTTTATGTGTGCGTGTGCGTGCTCGCACACATAAAGATAGAGCTAGTTTTCGCGTGTGTGTGATGTGTGTGCGCGCGTGTGGGTGTGAGTGAATGCAAGCGCGCACACATGTGTGTGACGAAAAAAGAGTTTTTTCTTTGGAATAATTTTAAAGTACCCCACCGATAAAATCCAAAATCTAACAACCTCTTTCGATTAAAAAAACGACTGTTGCAAGCTGTATAAAAATCAGTGGAAACGTTCGAGAGATACTGTTAACAGAAAATTTGAAAAAAAAATAGTTTTTTCAAAATAACATATGAAATTCTTAATGGATTGATGTCGTGCACTTGGCCATCTTTTTCTGTTTAAAAAGTGCGTCGGTTGACACAAACCAGATCAAAATAAAAAACCGGTCAAAAGCATATCGGATAGTGGTTCCCCGCCGTCGACGACATCCATACGGCGTTGAAGCCATGAACCACCCACCAAAACTAGACAAAACCACAGCATTCACCAACCTAGTCCCTAGTCGGACTCGCCTTGATCTAGGTCACTACTCTGGATCTTACAAGTACTAAGACTAACAACGATGAAGCGTAAATCCACGGGGAGGATAATTTAAGTTTAGTCTCGATTAAAACCGTTATTGTTAATATTGATCAAATCACAGTGTCTTGTTTGAAACACAAAAGGACTCTTTTAATATTTATCGAGATATCACTTGAATAGCTTAACATTGTTAATAAACTCCGGGCAAAGCCTGGTCCCCCAACAAAGTAAAGCCAAGCGATGGCGATTTAAATATCGATCATTTTATTTATTAATCATCTTTGTTGCAGGTTTAAATACGTCACTACGAAGGCTTACCTTCCTACCATGAAGCCTGGAACTGTCAATGCGCCCTTTGTACTGCAGGAAGCGTAAAGTCAATACTGAGGAGCCAAGCAGTTGTCAGTTTTGTCATTCACTCACTCATTTGAATTTTTGTACCGGCCAGGTTCTTTGTGATATTAAAAGCAACCATAGTTCTCATCAGTTTTTTATTGGATAAAAATCTGATGGTTTTTAAATGAAAATCGTTAAAATTTCAGCAAAATTATGCAAATATTAATCTAACAAAAAAGGAGTTGATTATGATGTACATATAATATAGTGCTTTAAATAATTGAAAATGGAAATATTTCATTAGTCTCGGCTTATAGACGTAGTAGAGTTGTTCTTATATTTTACTTATTATGTTAGAGATAATGTTAAAGGTCGGTGAACTGAGTGAGGGAAGCGGGTGTTCACGATAAAAATACAGGTTTGCAATAAAGGAACAATTGTTATTTGAGATATCAAGCTATGAGTGATCCCTCAAGTAATGATATCAATATATTTTAAATTTATAAAATATAATTAAATAAGATTTCAATCGTGTTTATTATTATAATGAACGTGTACGGGTGTATCTAAAAACTAAATCGAGTGGCGCCTTTTTAATTGTGTCCTATAAGTCTCGTGAAAATCTTGCGTCGGTGAAATGTATTGAAATAATATATTTGATCGGAACAATGATGGTCCTACCCGTGGTGAAGGTAAGGGCTGGTCGCATAGTTCCCTTTAATATGGTTGAGCCGAGCGACGGCTGTGCCATAGTGGTACTTGTGAGCTGGTGTCGTGACATGGGACCTAGATTAGTTGCTAAATAAAAATGGTGTAGTGCCTAATCATGTATCTCATACATTGATTGTATTTTGGCACAATAAAGATTAATTTAAAATTTTTAAATAAGGTGTAATGGCTTATGAAAAAATTTGCGAGTGATGCTATTCATGTGTCCGAAATACCAAAAAGGAAAAAACATCTATCATTTAATATGTTTTTATTGCTTTTCAAAATCTTCGTTATTTTTATAGCACTTTTGATTGACGTATTCCATTCTGATTGACGTATCTCCAAAACGTGCATTTTGAACGCATTAACGGCCTCTGCGCGGCTCGAAAAACGTTGACCACGCAATTGATTCTTCACGCTTGGGAATAAATAATAATCTTTGGATGGACCGGGGCTGCATGGCGAATGACCCGTTAATTCGTGTGACAGCAAGCATTGTCCTGATGAAGAATAATTCTGCGCAGTCGGTTGTTCTTTCTTATTTCTTCAAAGACTTCTGGCAAACAAACGGTCGTGTATCACTCCGAATGAATTATTTTATAATTCTCTAGTAGCACTGTAACTACATGTCCATTTATACCAAAAAAACAGGCAACGATTTGCTTCAAGTGATTATGGCACTAACCACTATCGTTGGGTTCGGCGCATCTTTGAACGTGTCGGGGTCATACGTGTAAATCCAAGTTTTATCACCTGTGTTTACATTATAAACAAGTTTTGACGCACCATGATTATATTGTTTTATCATTATTTTTCAGCAATCGACACGAGCCTGTGAATCCAACAAGAACAATTTTATTTGCAGTCAAATTTTCGTGTGATATGTTATGCGTGCTCGTCATAGTTATGCTCAGGGTCTACTTTATCTCGCGATATGTAACATGACAATCTTGAATTAAAAGTTCACACACAGCATTGATATGTTTTGGTACAACAACCAATTTAGGATGATCTTTTTTAAGTTCATCCGTGAACATAGACTGCTCACGATTAAGCTCACAAAATTTCAATACCCATTTCTTAACCTGGATACGTTCCATTAACACTTATACCCTTACTGCCACATATCTTGTTGACAAAAGGGCTCATCTCCTTGTTGACTTCATGCATCTTTGTCACATGTCTTAATTCAACACAATCCGCAATATAAATAAACGATATCTAGATTTAGTCCTTACTAGTATTAGTGAACTCAATGTTACAGGTGCTAACAGTATGTGACCTTTGCACTTGCATCAACCGGCTCTTAGTATCGATGTTAGATATCCTAAGGCATATAAACTTCTTATACCTAATAATAATAATCATCACCTAAACTTTAGAAAAAGTGACTATAACAAAATTCGCTTACAGTAAAGTGATATTGATTGGGTTAGAATGTTCTAGTCACCTGATATCGAAGTTTGTATTAAGGTTTTTTATTGTGCTCTCGAAACTCTAATTATAAAATATACGCTATTAACATGTAATTGTTCATAAAAATATTCCGTCTGGTACAATCAGACATTAATATATTGCTTGAAGGAAAAACAGAAATATCACGGGAGGTACAAAATGTTTGGCAATTCCAGAGATTATGATGTTTTTCATTACTTCGTACTTGATATAAGTCATCATTAAATTATGTTAAAAAACCTTTGTCGCATCTACAGAAGACTCTGTTGATGTTAATATGAAAATGTTCTGGCGATTTGTTAATGATAGGAAGGGTCACGTCTCGATACCAAACACAATGACTTATTGTGACCGAACATCACACATCGGTCATCATCTGTGTAAGCTATTTTCAGACTACTTTGGATCAATTTATAACAAAGACACTGTTGATGGGTTTGATAGTTATCTAGACAGCAACATCATTACTGGCGAATAAGAATAAATGTCCTGGACCTTACGGCATCCCAGCTTTCTTTGTGCAAAAGTGTGCAGAGGTGTTATATGTACAACTATGCCTACTATTTAATAAATCGTTATTGTCCAGAAGCTTTCCTTCATATTGAAAGACAGCGCATATTGCCCCCTTTTACAAATCTGGTGACAAATCTGAATGCGAAAATTATCGCTCTATCAGCATATTGTCATGTTTTTCTAAGTTATGTGAAAGCTTAATCTACATTAATTTTTATAATCAATTAAAAAATACATTGTTTTCGAAACAACATGGTTTCATAAAGCATCGGTCCACTATAATCAACTTGCTTGAATATAAACGTTTGCAATAAATTTGTTATACGCAGATAAGTTGACACGGTATACACGGATTTTTTTAAAGTATTCGATAAAGTTAATCACACAATCTTGTGCAATAAACTGTTCCTTTATGGCATTCACGGTATTCTATGTAGATGGATTTGTTCTTATCTCAAGAATAGAAGCCAATTACTTGTTATTCAGGGTTATATTTCAGCACCGATATTTGTAACTTCTGGAGTTCCTCAAGGCTCGCACTTGGACCCTGTACTCTTTATCATATTTATTAATGACCTTGTTTATCACGCATCATCCACGTCTTTCCTATTCGCTGATGATCTCAAGATATTCGCTGCTGTTCAGAATATAAACGATTGTACTGTTCTCCGAAAAGATTTGGACGTGCTATATGCGTGGTGCTCAACAAATAAAATGTTCCTTAATGCAAGTTCTTTGTAATCTCTTTTCTCACAAAATCAATAAAACATTTTACGAATACAAATTTTCAGATTCTTTTGACAAGGATCTCGGTATTCTTTTTGATAAGAAGCTCACCTTCCGGTCACATTTTGATTACATCGTGAAAAAGCTTAATATGCTGCTTAGATTCGTCGCTAGGTCTACAATAGAATTCAAGAAGTATTACGGTATTTTAAGTATATATTATAGCCTTATTAGAAGTATCTTGGAATATGGTAGTTCAATACGGTCTCTTTACTACAATACTTATATTAAGCACATTGAAAGTGTAAAAAGAAAGTGTAATAAAATCTTGTCTTTCCGTCACAATCTTGGCCGTTCTTTCACTAACTATTCTCAAAGATGCTTTGCGTTTAAAGTATTACTGGAAACACGTCGTAAACGAATAGATCTAATTTGTCTACACAAATTTGTACTAATTATTGTCATTGCAGGATTTTAATACTCTTAATAAATTTCAATCATTCAGAACATTTTCACTGCAAATCTACGAAAACAATACGTCCTTTTACAATCCTATAACCAGAATGACCTGTCTGTACAATGACCTAACGGTCGACACTGGCGCGGGCGATGTCGAGGTATTTGATTGCAGATCTACTGCTTTCTAATGTTAATGTCAAGTGCTTGTGCGTTATTTCATTTTTTTTGTTAATTTTTGGTGTCACTTTTTTATTTAGTTTATTTTGTTATGTTTAATTTAGTTCTAAGCATGCTATGTACACATATTTAAGGACTACGGTCTAACTCAACTTGTATATTTATCATATTTTTCTATATAATTTTATAATGCTTGTAATCTGTTTTGTGTGCATTTAGATAAAAATATATAAATAAAGAAATAAACCAATGTTACACAGTGATTTTCTATGGCTTCAACCCCAAAGTCGAAGTGAGTTGATCAATGTATTGTTTTTTACTTAGCTCACGCCGAAAAACGTAATAAATCATCGCACAAAAATTTTCACAAAATAAATCCATTGTAGTAAAAACACGCAATTTTCAAAATGACGCCACAATAGTAAAACAATTAACAGTTGAAAGAAACAAACTGTATTCGACAGCCAAGGAGAACCATTTTCAAATATTGTAATTACTTGTGAAATATTGTTCTGTGTGTGATCAGTTCCGGATACACAAATAGCAGCCCTCGTATTACTGTAACTGTATATAGATTGTATTTTGAGGAACTGCATTAGTCCCGTCTCAGACATAGATCAATAATTTCATGGAAGGTCTTTAGTTTCGGGTACTAAAAATTTGCCTTTACTTATATAAGCCGCCAATTTCTAAATAGAATTTTATGAGGCGATCCTTATCGATTTTTCAATCACATTCATAAGTCCTATAACTGACTTTTACTACTTTCATCCATCCTTTTCAGATGGTCAAACCACTGCAACACTTATGGTAGTCAAACTACGGCTATGGATATTTTTTGCATATTTTAATGCATATTTTGTTCATATTTATTTGTTACAATTCAATGTTTAATAGATGAAAAAAAGTTAAAAGTATATGTCGATAAAAATAAACTTTGTTGTTCAAGAACGACACTATTAATACGACGCTGGTCTCGGTAATTCATAAAGAAAATATTTCGTCTAATAGTCAGAGTCATAAAAATGCTAAACTTCACACACGTGTGCATACATTAACCCAAGTACAAACTTTGCATTTCTTTTTTTTCGTGAAGATATAACTTAAAATATCTGACGCGTTGAGTATATATCCCTTTTTCTTTATTCTTGTGACATTTCTCCCGCTCATTTACTTCAATGGCAGCAGTCTGCTTTGGTACATTTTTAGGGTTCCGAGTCAAAATGGCAAAAACGGAATCCTTACAATTTCGTTATGTCTTTTCGTCCGTCTGTATGTCGCACGGATTTTATTCAAAGACTATAAGATGTACACTAATGTATAGCTGTCATGTATAAGCCGCAACTTGGTATAGTAGTTAAATAAAAAAATAAATGTTTCTAAAGGGAGTACTCCACATATGTAACAGAAGCTGAAGAAATTTTTTTAGTGAACGTCAACGTATGGTAAATATTTCGGCAGTTCTTTTAAAAAAACTTCAAGGTTTTTGAACACGTTTTTTGATTAAGTGAATATTTTCGGAAATAATCGCTCCGAAAGTAGCATAAATTGTGTCCGCCCCACTTTATTTTTTAAACCGTATCTTCGAAAAACATGAAAAAAATGCAAAAGTAATGCTTAATAAATACTTTTACCAAAAATTATTTTGAACATGATCGAAGATACCGTTTTTGATTTATTGCCAAAAAACTGCGCTTCTCAACAAGAGGACGTAAGTGCCATGATGATACGCTCTTTTGCTGGTGCTTTTTAGTTTACACTATTTTAAGAGGTAATAGGTGACTAAAGTGCTTATATTTATTACTATATTTTACCCGCGGCTTCGCTCGCATTGAAGCCCTTAAACAAATATCAAAGATCATTACATTCCAATAGAACCGAATCAATGTGATTCAGTATTTAAAAATGACTATATGCAATGAAGTTTGAAAAACTGAAAACATGCTTTATTGAAATAATTCACTATAACAGAATTTTAATTTAATTCACTAAAACGAAAACAAGTAATTTTGAATTCTAACAATTTATAAAGATAAAATGCAGAATATTATTCTAGAATATTTTTGTATACTATGTTGTAAGTTTTCCGTCCGGTGCAAAAATGTGTAAATTTCGGGCATTAGACACACTCGAACAGGTTACATATAGTTGACCATGAGAGACATGGCTTTTCTAATTGCACTCCTGTTACCTGTAATGTCTGCCCTTGTGTTTTGTTTATAGTAACAGCAAAGCTGAGCTTGTCGGGACACGGTACCCTTTTGAATTGAAATGGAAGGTCAGTGGGAATAATTGGAATCCGAGGTATAATGACACTTTCTCCCTTAGCAACAGTTGTTAAAATAGTGGCACCAAGTTGATTCTGCCCTAGTTTCGTAATGCGAAGCCTTATTCCATTGCATAACTGAGGAGCATCTAGATTTCGCATGAGCATTACTGGTATATTTATTTTCAATTGAAGTTTGTGACGATAATACACCCGACAGTTCGAGTGAATTTAAAAACTCTACAGGATATGAAGTACTTAGTTCCGTATACATGATTGTATCCATTGACAAATACACCTTCATATCTCCTTGCATCTCTTTTAAGATTACGGTATTAATTCTATTAACCACTTCATATTTTGGTGCCAATATTGCTTTTGCACACGACCACCGATCACTACTCAATTTTTGTTGTAATTCCAGAAAAACATGAGCAATGAGATCCACATCATTTTCTACTTAATTACAATATCCTCTTGAAAGTGAAATATGACCTTCATGGTCAACGTCTAAACAACCATCACAGATTTTGCACCAACATTTCTGCGTAAAGTCCCGAATCCACGTCGTTATGAAGATACACTCTCATATTCATTTTCAAACTGAATTTTTCAACTTTTGACATTTAATGCATGCTTGAATTTCATCTGCTGGTGTTCCCCTCTGAATGACTGGGAGAGTTTGTCAAAAATCATCAGCCAATAAAACTACCATTCCTCCCATTATATCTGTACTATCTTGTAAGTCCTGAAGAGTCCGGTTTAAAGACGGATAGCCCCTTCTGGGACATTGTACTTTTATCCCACACTAAAAGCTTATCCTCTTGCAGCGTCCAGCGTAATTCGCGAGCTATTTTTATTACAATTACATATGGGCAATTCTTCCTGTGCAAGATCCAATGTTAATTTTAAAACAGAATGTGCCGTACGCCCACCGTTCAATAGTGTCGCGGCAATACCGGAAGGAGTTAGAGCAACTGCTATTTTTTTGGTCTTTTCTGACGGACATTATTAATGAGTTGAGCAAAAACGTTTTGCCGGTTTCTCCAGGTGCGTTGAGAAAGAAGAGTGCACAGGTACCGGATTCTATTTTACTCAAAAACAAAACTGGAAGACATGATTTTGCTCTGGAAGTAATTGAGAAACTAATTGAGTCACTTGATGTTACAGTGCTCTAAAATCATAGTATAATTCTCAAGCAATTTCATTATTAAAATTATCTCCATCGTCTCGACGGGGACTTTGCATTCCAAAATCATGTAGTTTTTTTCCAACCATTGAAAAAAATCTTGTTTTCGACTATAATTACCGTTTTGTTGTAGATATGTATATTGAAAGTCATATCCGTGTGCACTTTCTGCGGTTGATGTAAAATATCTACCGCCACGTATTCATTATACTTATCCCAAAGAGTTTGTGGATTAGAAAGACCACAAGAATGTAAAAGCGTTGCGTAAAGTTCTCTGATTTTATCTGATAATCGACATTGTACTGCTTCTTCCATAGTTTTATTCCAATAATTTTCATTTTTTAACAGTCGCCGAGCTTCACATGCCTCTCTGTAAGTTTGAAATTCTTGACCATTGACAATTTTAAGTTCTATAAAGCTAGTTGGACCTCAAACATGATGAAATAAGATACGCAGACAAAAACATTCGAAATTTGTAACATGTATCGTGTAGACACGACCAAGAGCGTCCGATGCTTTAACCCCTGGCTGATTTTCAACAGTTGTACCATAAATACGACGATGCCATTCTTTTTTCGAGGTATTCCATGTATAATAACCTTTGAGTACAGTAATGTCTTTGCAAAAGGATCCTTCTGACTAAGCTGGAAAAATGAAGACAGTGCGGTTTTAGGAGATAAAAGCATTTTTTGGAAGGTGTTCTTTATAAAAAAAAACTCGTTGTCCGTTTTCTAAATGCACTGCAAGATGTGCAACACTTAGGATATCTTTCATGTAATGGAAAGCCAGGCTGCTTCATTGCTACTGACATATCCTCTTGTTTGATAAGTTTGTACTTCATTTTGGAGCTGTACAACATCGTCATTACACAGATTGAAGATTGCCTGATCGCTTCCCTTGTTGATATACTTGCAAATATTTATTGCATTATAGAACATTGCGTACATAATTGCAAGCTTCAACAGTAATGTGAGCGTTAAATAATTTACCTAGAATCGGTGAATAGGGCACAACCCAGCTATTATCGATACTTTTGATTACCCCATTGCGAGTCTGAATGTCACCTTTTTATCACCATATTCAGGCGCCCTTCGACGATACAACGGATAACCTTTATCATTGTGTATTGTTTCTCTAATCATTTTTCAAGGATAATTTTTTGTACACTTGCCATTTTTCATGCAAGGTGATTCTGAATTGTAAGTTCCACAGGGACCGTGAACCATGTTTTTAATAACCGTGTCGTACAGATCTTCATCTTCTTGTGGATCTGCAATTTTAGCTCTAATTATGCTGTCGATTTGATTGGGTAGTGGCTTCTCTTTTAGCCAAATTAAAATGTGCACATGTGGTAGACCTCGTTTCTGCCATTCAATGGAGCGCGTATGGCACTGTACGTCTCCAAATACTTTTCCCTTTGTCACAACATTCTTTAACTTTCGAACCTTTAAATGAAATACGCGGGCAACTATCTCATGTCGATCAGTGGCTTTTTGCACAGACATAAGCTCTTGAGTTATATTCTGCTATGAAGGATTACAGGTAAAAGTCACGAATAGGTCTGGCCTTACGTAAGTTCGTACATTAGTGAAAGCGTTTTGAGTGTACTCATGCAGATAACAGGGACTGTTATCCCGTTATGTTTTGCCGTTAGTAGACGGCAAAATAATCATTTTGCTTATGTCTTTAGATCTAATATTATCATCTGAACTAATCGCTTCTTGCAGATGAATGTAATTTTCAGCTCGTAATTTTGCCTGGTTCATAGCAATGTAACTAAGAAGTTTGCTTTCAACTTTAATATACATATCTATCAAAAATTGATGAAAAAGTTGCTTTGTCCGCACAAGAAGGTTGAAGTCGTGCTCTTGAAGCATCATGTGATACATATAAAAGTCGATATAGGAAACTTTTTTAATAGAACTGGCTGTTTTGTTTTTGGATTAACAACTGGTATATTCAAATGATATCCTGGCTCAGCTTTACTGAAAATTTGTGGATACTGCAAAGCATCATAAAATTTATTAGTATCAGCTATGCGCTTAAGTGGATTGTCACATGCCCGTAACACTATATCTCGTGGAGAGCATGGATTACCAGTAACCAAAACGGCAACTTCATTGACCAGCGGCACATTATAACGCCTTTCATATTCGCCACGTGGAGTTCAATCAGTATGAACGACAACTTTGTAATTATCTGAAGACCAGTTTTACATTGTATTTAAAAAAATTGCTGCCTGCAAAAATATTTTTTTTACCCTCCGTAAAAAACTCTTTTTTTTAATAAGTAACCTATGCCATTTCCAATGCTTCTAAGAATATGTATATTAAGTTTCATGATAATCAGTTGAGTAATTTTGGCGTGAAAGCGTAACAGACAAACTTAAATTCACATTAATAATATTAGTAGGGATGTGCGGGAAACATGGTAAAAAGTAGTTTTTCATCTGTAATGCATTTCTGTCTAGTGACGGCTTGGAACCCTGTATTGAGCATGATCCCTACTATAAACAAAAAAAAAAAAAATAGACGCGCGAGCTGACAGTGTTGAGCGTTGGTACCTTCATGCCTGTTACAATCTTTTATTTCAGATTCTGGAACCATACATCATAAAAAGATAACAAAAATATTTACTGTATGGTTGTGTAAATATGTACCGCAAAACCATAACAAAATACAAAAATAAAACAAAACATAGATCATATTATTAATGAACTTCACTTCAAATCTTTTTATAATGCTTTCGCTTACGACGTTGATCGTCACAAATATTGTGGTTTTTTGGTAGCTTTTATAGGAAAATAACTTTAATAGTAGTAGTGTGGATATACATAATTAATTCCAAGAAATTGTTTATTGTTTGTACTTTGTTGTATATAAAATGAAATGATTTAATGTTTTGGTATTGAAATTTTTTTGGATCTCTTCAGTAGGGTTTTCAATTAAATTAAACCCGTTTTCAACAAATGTGCAACAGATGTCAAGCGTACTCAATTATTGAGATAGAGGAATAAAAATGATATCAAAAGGTGCGTTATTGAAAGCACTGCAATGATATAAAAACATTGATAAAAATTTTTTAATAACTCATTTAAAATTAAAAAAAAAACAATCAATTTTCTTAGGACTTTTTTCGAAGAATCTCAAATTTCTGCAAAACGAAAAAAACCTATTAAAATTTTAAAAAAACGGCGGTGGAGTGTTCAATTATCTGTTATTTGAGCTTATCGTTATAAAAGTGGGTGGATTTTGACGTGACAACGTCTTATAAATTGGTTTGCCGGGTGACACTTCAAGAAACTGCGTTACGCTCCGCTCACGTTATGCGCTCACAATGAGAGCGAGTGAGAGGCACGCGTCCCTTCCACTCGGGCATGGTTAGCCCGCCTAAGAGCGAGAGAGACAGACATAAAAAGTGAAAGGCACGCGTCCCTTCCACTCAGATAGGAACAAGTTAAGTTGTAGTAAACGCTGTTTCATTGTACGCAAATGTATTGCAAGTTATTGTATGTATATTTGTATATAAATACGTATGTATGTGTAAAGGTAAAAATAAAATTTTGTTAATATGAAATTCAGTGCGAGATTCTTTGTATAAATTAATATTTTAAATATAATTCTTTGTATAAATAAATGTTTTAAATTGTTACTATTATTTCATCCTTCTTCCTACTATACGAATGAATATTCACATTAAAATGATTTTACCACTCAAAGTCGTTGTCACGTAAAACTTTCGCCCGTATACCGACTTTACAGGCAACCAATTTTTTTTAATTTGAATTTCGTGGTCCTTTATAAAAGTATTTTTTTTAATACTATCTAATTCAAATTAAAATTGCGTATGATTTCTCAATAGGTATGTATGTACAAGGGGAGTTTATGATATGGGTAATTTTGATTCTAAGAATAGTCAAGATTTACACAACGGGTAGAGCGTTACATTGGCTCTCAGTTCAATATGAAATGGCATATGGTAATTATAGCATAGTTAATGCTAAATACTATTTTAATAAGAGTGATAACATTTTAACATTCAGAATGTTTTTTCGATCGATTCAGTAGAGGCACCATTTTCGGCGTTAACGTGAATTTGCCCCGGTGTCGTGAGTAGGTAAATTATGATAAACTAAATGCCTATATGAAAATATTTCATGATATTTTAGGATAATTGTAAAAAAAGGCGCCAAGCTAAGTGTTTTAGAGGGTTCCTAAAATACACTTTTAAAAGTATTTAGATATTTCTTTTTTAAGTATGTTATATTTATTATGAAGATTGATTCGTTACAAATAGTGCTTTATACATTCACTAAAAATAATGAATAATTTTTGGATTATGATTTTTTTTTAAATCAGTCGTTTTGCGTTTTACGACGGGCATCAAACGTGAACGGCAGTATAGTACAATGCACACACTTTTACCGATGTGAAATTAGCCAAAGAAAGCGTATCATCTTCTTAAAGAAGAAAGTGGGCGAGAAGTAGAAAGGGTAGCAGAACGTTGTATCAGCACATCGCATCATTCGCAGGCAATTCAGAGCAGTAAAGATTTGTGCATTGTAATGTACTGATATTGGTTTATAATGACTAGAAACGTTATTAACCAACTTTAAAAAGGGAGAAGGTTCTCCATTTGTCTGTGTTTTTGTGTATGTTACATGATATTATCGATAATCCAATTCAAAAATGATTTTCTTACTCGAAAGGGTATAATCTCGTAACTGTCTCACAGTCACCAACTCGGGATCTGATAATGGAATCCTAGAGAAATCGATGGATACCTTCAAATATTATAGCCACTTATGATGTGTTTGAACGCTATTTTTAGTTATTCAGGTATTTGCATCTGGGAGTTATCATCTCATGCTATTGAGCCGATGACGCAAGCAACAAAACTCATTAATGGTTAGAAATTAGGGAATAATATTGCGATTTGTTGATAGATATTGTTCTTTAATGGTTTTTAGTAAACCTTTGAGTTAGGGCTCATTTGTTTTGCTTTGACGCGTCACTTACATTACATTTCGAAATGCGGTTCTGATGATGATACTAGGAGGTGGGTAGTGGAACTCTTTAGGGCTCACTAGTAAGCCCTTGAGTTTGGGCTCATTGATTTTGTTTTGCGAGTCTGTTATACTACATGTTCTAAAGGAGGTCCGATGATAAAGAAAGGTAGTAACTATCTTGCTTCTACATCGTCAAAGTGTATTAAATTATAGATAAAATAAAATACTTTCCACTGAAATACTTAAAAAAGAATTAATAGTGTGATTTATATAAGAATTAGTATGACTGCTCATCTTCAATTGGCATGCATGGCTTTCGCGTTCTTAATCCAACTCAAAAAAGAGGAGCTCGGCCACATCAGTTGTTTGCTACCAACCGGTGTCCTATTACGTCAGCTATATCGTAGATAGCTGATGATTGGAATTCTCTGCACATTCTTCTTGATTTCTTGGATTCTTCTTGGTTCACGATGTTGGTGATATGAACACTTAAATCTATCTTCTTTTTATACTAGTAATTCTCGTATATTATTGTTTGTAAACCCATGTAAAGAAATAATTTAAATTTTAGGTTTAAATCAAACCCGACTTCAAAAAACCTTTAAACTGAAACGTTATTAATAATAGTGTTTAATGCTTGCAAAATTAAACATATGTTATTTTAGAGTCAGTATTAGCCAAGACTAGTTTAGCATAGCATAAAATATTTGTTGTATAACTGAACAAGTACGTATTGTTAATATTTATTTAAGAATAATTATGTACGTTTAAAATTTTTTTGTTCGCTTTAAAACTATTATTAACTTGCGACCCGTCCTGACTTCTCACGGATACCAGTAATTATCTACAGCCAGATAGATGAATTCTGGTGGATGGATAGATGGGGTCATGTGACGAAGTTTTAGCAAATATCTATAGGTTTGGCCTTGCCACGCCCAAAATAAATATTAATTATTAATTTTTATGGAACATTAGACATCAAATTCTATTTATTGTGGAAAGGCCGTGTGCCATTGTCAACTTGTCTGCAATATGGAAATGAGCCGGTTCGGCAGGTGCAATGCCACAATCGTGAAGTAAAAGTTTCCATTTGTTGCATTTCGTACAATGAGTGGGAGTTCCGATGGCCGAAACCTTTTCTATCACTTCACAATTTCCTTTTGCCAGCCACCTCCCATCTCCGCCAGCCTTCCTCCCTTGTACTTCAGTCCAGTCTTTCCTTCATCAGATTTCCTATTACTGTTCAAGAGTAGAGCATTCTTCCAAAGTCGCGAATGTCCATGGACAACGTTGACCACTTGTACTCTGGTGGTTCCTGTGCTTGTTTGCCCCTCGATAAGGCTAAAAAAAATGAAAAAAATCCTTCTGATCGTATCGCTACCAAACTTCACGGTATTACCCGCTGGATCTGAAACTCTGAAGATTCTTAGAGAATCTCAGAATAATCTGAAGATTTCCTGAAAATTTCATTAAAATCAGTATAGTATATATCGTCATAATATATATTATAATATAATATGAATATAGAATTTTTCTAAATCGCTTTTTATTATTCTTTTGTATAATTTCATTTATGTACCTTTGTTATTGAGTTCATTTTCAATGTACCCGAAAATCGTTTAAAACACGTGATCTTTAATTTTTTTTCCATTAAATATATTTCTAATACTGTTAAATATTGTCTCTACTTTAAATTTCTTAGTAAGTATTACATTTGCACTCCTTATTGAAGTAGTTCTTTAGTTATTTTTTTTAAAAGATAGAATTGTTCAACTGCAATAAGATTTTAATGTATTTTTTTTTGAATAAATACAACCATTTACATAATTTGTATTAGGATAGTTAGGAAAATAATAAAATTAGAACAGAAAGTATGAATAAAAATATATGCAAAACGATTGATCACTACAAGTTATTCCCACATCTTTTCGCTATGATATTTGTCGATGTGTCTTTAAAATCCTTGTTCCCTAACGTTTATGATTGGATTTAAATTTGATATACTTGCGTATTTTTGATGAAAATGCAATAATATAGTAGTACCAAGGAGCTGGTCTGATAATGGAGTCCGAAAGTGGCCATAGAAACTCTTAAACTGAACAAAATCAACCCATAAAGTTTGGGATCATTTGTTTTGCCTTTACAAATACCTGCATGATATTCAGAATCTAAATATGGTAATGACATGTAGTCATACGAACTTCTGCACTAAAAAAAAAGATCCGTCGTGTTTGGGCTTATTTGGTTTGTCTTGACAAGCGCTCCTGTGCTATATGATATCCAGGGCCTGAAGATAGAGTCGGAAGAATAAAACCATGCATCCTTATATAAATTAGGGTAATTTGTTTTGTTTTGACGAACACTGGTCTTTCTCCATTCTGAAGATGGAGACAGAAGAGAAACAAAGGAACTTTTGAAATGAAGAACATAGATCAGTCGTGTTTGGGCTCGTTTAACGAGTTGCCAAGTACTTTGAACTTTCCAGGGTTTGAAGATGGAGCTGGAAGGTAGTCGAAAGATCTGTGTAATCTATCGAAATGAAACGTTGCAACCCTACAGAGTTTGAGCTCAATTGTGATTGTATAGATCGGTGAGACGGGCATCGTTTCAATTTCAGGCCATGACGCCATGGCCAAGCCATAACATGGTGAAGCGAAGAATATTGCCCATGAGGCTCTGCCAGTTCTTCCACTGTGCATAAGATGTAAGGCAGCACAGTGACGTATGTGATTTGAGCCTTAAACTTTTCACCGCTGGCCAAACTTATGTTGCCCTTAATCCAATAAAAACTTCTCATCGAAGAATTAGATATTTCGAAATTCGAAGCAAAAACATTTAGCAATAATGATGCGTTACTAGAAATCCACAGATTAAAGCAAAAACAGAATGTTGAAAATAAATTATTAATGGATAAAAACCGATTTAAAAACACGCATTTATTCAAATATTGAGTTGTACTAAAATGAAAATAATAATATTACACAAGGGTTGTGCTGATGAATATTATTTATATAGGTGAATATAATAAAATAGATAGATCGAGATCTTACGTAAAACTGTCTACTTATCGGCTCGATGTTAGGATAATGACTCAAAATATGAATATCCACAATTACACCTAATATTCTATTAAACCACAGAATATCCAAAACTTTTGTCGCGCAATAAATTTAAATAGTCCTATATCTCTATTTTCTAATTGCGTTATAAGTTTTGGAAATTATGTGATGTCGTAAAATATTATGTACAATTAGGGATATTTTCTTTTTCAGTAATTATCCTAACATCGTTTCTATAGGAGTAGTATTAGAATAGTATAGGATTTCGATCGATCTATTTTATTATATTCATCTATATGAAAAACATTCATCGGTATAACCCTTGCATAAAATTATTATTTTCGTTTTAATGCAATAAAGTTTTTGGATAAAAGCTTGTTTTTAAAATGTTTTTTGTAACCCATTGCAAGGGGTCATCTTTCAGCTACATTAAGCTGAAAGCTTTGGACTCCAAACCCTTGACGCTGATCCAATGTGGATTGTTAGCTGTTAACAAGCGCTGTCACCAATGCGGTGACAAAGTCTGCTGCGTTGGTTTAACGCGCTTTTCGAAGCATGGATAAAAGGTTTATTAGACTTAGCTGAAACTCGTGATTGATATACCTGTGCTCAACGATCGAATCTTTAATTGAAAAGTGTCAAAATAACGAGTGAAAAGTATTAAATGTACCGATCCATGTTAAAAAAAAATATAAACCTTCATAATGTCATAATAAAAAATAGATATAGACTAACCGGTTATTGGATCATAAGAAAAACGCAATTTGTAAACGCATACGGTAAGATTTGTCCGATTTTTCATATATTGTTTGTCAAATTTTACGTTTATTTTTACAGTTAACGTTATCTTTTGATGCAACCTCCCGAAGTTGCAAGCTGTATGAAATTGTGTTTCCACATAAGTCAAATTCCGATAACGTAAGCCGGAGCGTGTCGGGGCGGCGCGGCGCCGCCCGCCCCCGCCCCGCCCTCCGCAGAGTTCCGCAGTGCGAATTCGCGTCACGCGTCGCCGCCGCCGCGCCCATAACTCCTAGGAGCGACTATTTTCACATCCTTACTAAAATTGACGATATTGTATTTAGAATAATAACAAACAATTATTATTTCTAATTAAATTAAAAATTGAAATCTTGATCGGAAGGATCACCAATTCCGAGCCGCATTTTCACTAAATCAGTTTCATGAACTATCTGAAAGTAAGTATAATGCCAGAAATCGTCTATTGCAGCTGCGAGAAGACGTTCTAACATAGCCGTGATGAGTGAACTTGATACATTTCTATTTAGATTCTATTCCGTATCAAAGTCAAAAGTTGGTGTATCACGTCATTACTACCCAAAAGCTGAAGCATCATCCCACAATTTTTAATATCGTCTAGTTCATCTGTCCAACGTCACAATATTTACAGTATTTATAGCTACGAATCAAAACGCATGACATTACGTGGGACATATAAAGAAAATTTCGATTAATAAAATAGTCAAGTGCGCGAAAGATTCCTGCAGAAAGAGTTCCGTACTATAAGTCATCGAGTTACCTACTGTATTTTTTAACCTGCCCAAATTTGCTAATAGTATTTAAAACAAAAAACTTGTACAGAATCAAGAAACACCAAAAATTAAACGTAGACTAGAATTTGTATCCCATGACTTTTTTCGAATCGGGGAAGTGACTTGATAGTGGCGTCCTCTCCCTGCAAAAACTCACAAATCGGCATTTTTTAGTATCACAATAATAAGCAGAGTTTTATAAATTGTTACATTTTCTTATTTACCTAATCTAACAACTTTTTCATAAATATATATATAACATATCATGATATGTTTCCTACATACACTTATTTTATCGTACTTGACTTTTGAACTTTTCAAAGTTAATAAGCGAAGCTCCAATTTTCGCAATTATATAGAATCTTCTTCATTTTTTTTCCAAAAAATATATTATTTATTTTTGTAGAAAAATAAATCATAATATCGCTTGGAAGGAAAAAACCATTAAAACTATGCTTTAAATAATTTTTGTCTTTAATTACTTACAAAATTAATAAATTTGTAAAATTAAAATCCTGCTATAATGTTGCTAAGAACACGTTGCGCTGCTCGCAGTGTATTTCAACCTTAAAACGTGTCCAAAAACCAACTGGGCATTTTAAAATCAAATGAATAATTGATAGAACAACGTGCGTTAGATACTAAGTTAAGCAAGTTTTTTCTCAACGATATATACTATGATTTTGGCGCCCTCTGAAACTGGAATTAATAGGCTATCATACTAACCATTAGACCAAATGAACTTTTTAGTACTCCGTGAAATTCAGCAACACATTTTATAAACATTTTCTTTTTATAAATATTTTCCTTTTACCTTGTGAATATTACATTAACAGTTTCGTATAAATTATTTAAGACCCTGCGTTCCGCATTTTTTTTTAATTTCAAGATTTATTAAATTAAAAAAAAAAATATATGTTTATTTCTCATAACAACATAATCATTTAATATGTTATGTGACGCACTTCATGAGAGTTTCTGTTTATAAATTCCTAATCTGACTCCCGAAATTATTGTCCAACATCACAATTCTTTGTTTCCGCTGCACGTCTGCAGCTGGATCTGATCTTGTAAGGGTTAAAGAGTTTTGGTCAAAAAAAATCATATGCCTGCTTTTATAAAAAAACCTCCCCATACATATAAAAGAATTTCCTTTTAAAGCGTCTCCTGTGGGATACCGTTGGAAAGACCTTTTAAAAGGAAAATTTAAATTAGATCCATGCATTATACATATCAGCGATGACACATCGCGACGAAATCGTTAACAAGACGTTCACCTCGTATAGTAATTTCGACACTTTAACGTAGAAACTTACAATCATACACGTAAGTGGGCCATGCAAATGACTCTTGAAGAAATTTTTTTCAAGTATCTTATGTTAAACATTTTTCGATTTATGAAGCAAAAATTGTAAAACAAAAATTGTAACTATATTTCATGACTGGTATGAAGTTAAAGCTCGTTGTAAATATATTGTCTATTTAAGATCATCAATGCAATTTGTCTTGAATTAGATGGTGAGTATTTCAAGACAAGTCTAAGTACTTGTCCTTAGTCCTGATTTTAGTTAGAGTTTAAGCATTTTTTTACTTAAACAACTATCCATACTGCATACAGAACATTTAATAAATAATAATAATAGATCTGTTTTAATTCATTACACCAATATCGTAGGCGATTTAGCATCACAGAGACTAAATGAGGGCCCTTCTAAAGCTGTGTTATGCGTGGGTAAGCGTCCACGTCTGTTCCGAGCGATAAATTTTTGTAGGGCAATCGGGCCACCCGTTTTCAGAACGACACGGCCGAGCCTGAGAAACGTATTAGTTCCAGCAGCAACGTCCCGTACGAAACCGGACGAAGTTACAACAAACACACGGACATCATCAGACCGTCGTCAAGTGTTATGGAGCTCGACTCGAACTATATATAGGTTCCGCCTGCGCGGTGTGGATCGGTGGTGATAATTCCCCACATAAAATATGGCAAGTGTATTTATTGATATAGGCATTAAGAATAAAACTTGGCTTGGTATCATAATTATTCTTAAGTACAGTGGTACAGTAATAGAGTAATAATAATAAAATATAATACAACCAAAATTATATTTGCTAAAGATTTATACCGTGTTCTTCAAAAACTATTAATAATTAAACACCAATTAAATAACTTTTTACATAAAAATTATTATCATGGAGCATCCTTGAAGAATGTAGGTGTACTTGTATTATTGGAAGTTTTTTTAATGGTGTTAGTTTTTAGTATCTGCAATTTTATTTTATAGTACTGTAAAATAAATTATAAATTCTTTATTTTATAGTAGGCATTGAAAGTTTTATTTTTTATAAACACTTTTGTTATCAAGAGCATGCATCAAGATTTCCGACAGGGTGTGTAGAGTTAAAAAAACATAAGTTTTAGCATTGTTTCGGTTATTGACTCGAAAAGCTCATTCTTGCGAGAAAAGAATTAATTATATTTAAACCCTCTGATTGGCTAAAAATTTGGTCAAAGTTGAGTGAATTATAGGGTAATATTTGCTGATTAGAATATTATATTTGTCGATGAATTATATAAGCTAACTAGACACGTTGACTAAAAGAAAAATCAAAATTAATATCGCTTGACAAAACAGTGAACTATAAGCGATCAAAAATTATAAGCTGTCTCTTTCTTGCGAAACGAAGTTTTACATTATTATATATGGCACTAGTAGACAGTGACGTCACTGCGTACTAGTAGTGCTTTCTCTGTCTAATCGGCAATTTAAAAAAGTCGTCAATCAGACATTTTAATGGTTATCAAGAAAACGCTTTCATTGGGCTCGTACTCGAATAAAAAACCTTTAAATGCAATAATATTAAAAGGGCAGTAAACTACCCTATTGTATCGAATGGGGGATGACAGTTCCAGTAAACTCGATACCGCATCGGTTAGGTATACGGCGTACAACGCCCAATCTTGTACGGAGGTGCGAAACAAAGGAGATCTATTTACCAGACAAAGGCTTTACGTATCAAAGGCCCGGAGCTTAGTTTGTAAACGACCTCTATAAGATTACCTCGATTAGGAACGCGTCTTAATCTGTACTGGAACGAAAAGGTGGGTATTCGCTTCGAAAGGATCGGGCGGGATTACGCGTGTAATGACAGGATTGAATAAAAGAAATACATAAGGCCTAAATTTATCGAATAGGACATAAATAACGATATAATTAAAGAGCAACGAAACAGCGTTAATTATTTCCGAATATCCGTTTCGGGTTCTAGAATAATTATGCGGCTACCCGGATTTATGTGGGCACTTGTTGAACGAAGCCTGCTAAACGGACTGATAACGCTTTATTTTACTGAGCCATATTTATTAAGCAACGCCATGGGACCGAAATTGTAAGGCCGAAATTACTATGACAATACATACTGTAAATTCATGAAATAATTCATTAAAAGACTTTGATTTAATGACATTTTATGGTAACTAAAACTGATTATTAATTTTAATTCATCACAATCCGTTTTGTAGTTTTCGGGATTCTTCTCTTTATGTTCCAGTCAAAAGTGAAGTTTTAGTTCGGCGTCCCATGTATCGCATTATTGCTAAGAAGGTGTAATTCAGATCGAAGGTAAAAATAATTTGATATGTATGTTATCATATAACCAAGAAGAAAAAATTTAACACAAAAAGATATGTTATAATTTAGCTTCCAAGGCATGACCCACAAATACTAATAGGGCACGTCAAGTAAAAGCTTGTGAAAATTAACATCTAATTTATGCATTCATAAACTTTGCTATCGTACATATTACAGCGTCCAATTTATAAGTACTTGTTATGAACTCTGAACTCTTAGTGTCTTTTTACAGAGATTGTTACAATTTTTTTCCTCAGTAATAAATTCGTGTATGATCTACAACGCCATCTACAAGCGTTCGTGAAAAGAGCATGGAAAAGAATTACCGGAAGAAGCACTGCTATAAAGTGTTCTTTCAGAGAACGTAAACTATTGTCGTCTGTAATTCACGTGTTACACATGAATGACTAGATAGAAAGAAATACTAAAAATAAATGGGTTTAATTAAGTACAATACAATTTATCAAATATTCTTCGCGAAAAGAATCGAATCAGTTGCGCTTTTATTACACGTAGACTGTACGTAAAGTCGGTATACTTTGATATTGAAGAGTTACTATTGCAACATTGTCACAAAAAAATGCTTTTGTATCAAGTTTTGTCAACATGGCTAAAATGTACTCTATCATATTTTTTTTCATTTAAGATCGAAGGGTTCCGAAGCCCTCAATGATAGACCTGTTCGGGTTGGGGGTTGCTACAAGTCGTTGTCATCATTGCAATGACGACTTCTAGGGTTAACAGCTTAACGTGTTCTTCGAAGCACGGTGGGAATAATTTAATTTAATTAAAAAAAATAATAACAACAAATCAATAGGTGACGCTAAAAAATTAGCCTATAAATAGGCGACTCTGACGATATTGATCTACATATTTCAACTGAGAGGTGTACAGTTGAAGTATACAGATAAACTTAATGCAACGTATGGTTTAGCTCAATTTTGTCGTTTCCAATTGGATTTGAGATCCGCCACGCCGGCATAGTGCGGGCCGTGGGCTACCAATGACCGTCATCACCGATGCGTTTAAATGCGTCCACGTTCGGATCTACGGCATCTTAATGTATATAGTAACTTTAGACTTTATCTTTACCTATATAATGTGTATCTTACACGCAGCAGGCCCATCATGCGTGCCATCTGGTTCGTGCGGCCCGTATATCAAGTAGATTAGTCATCTTCATCTTGATCTCGTAAGAGAACTCAACGACAATATTATAACATATACGGTACGGATGGACACTTAAGTGTCTCGAGTTCGTACCCTGGCCAAAGTGCCCTAAGAGGAGTAGACGATCCCATTAGTAGAATCTCCGCATAAGAATAGTGTACTAACTAATGCGGTTTCGAGAACAAATGGATTACCAAGTCTTTTGTACCAGAATATAATACATAACTAATAGACATTTCGTATAAATGATATATATGTAATAAGAAGCACGTATAATCGCCTATCTACAAATAACTTGAATTTATATAATGAAAGTTATTTACTTGAGAATGTGTCGTCAGTTTTTTACTGTAATTCTAATAAAAATAAGCGTTAATGCGTTTTTTACAGAATATCTAAGGAACAAACGAGCAAGAGAGTCACAAGTGAGTGGATGATCACCGCAGCCCATGGACACTCGCAACTATAAAGGAGTCATTAGCGCGTTGCGCTATCATTCACTAACGATCACTCACTGGTTTGTATTCTGTGAGCGTGTGGTACCTCACCGACCGAGCTGGCCTATTTGCGTATTGCAGCCAAATTTGCTACAGCATGACTCTACCATGTTAAATGTCAAGAGGCACGAATTAAATCAAGTATTTAAAAAATATATTTTCAAAAAATACGTTTTACTTAGTAATGTATCTTTTTCATATAATTTTTGATAGTCAGTGAACCATTATTTTACATTTTCATTTATTACAATAAGTTGACGAACTGCTTAGTACACTTATGAAACGCTCCTGCTATGTGATAGAACGTACGCATAAATCAGTTAAGGCATATTTTTCAGCATAGAAATCTCTGAAATTCAGGGTGCATATCAATTTTCTATTAATATACGCAATGCATTTCATACACAGTTGCTTCTAAAGATTTGTTGGCTTCCTTGATAAAAAATGAACTTATCTAATATTCTTAATTTTGCGTTAGAAACTCAATATCTTTATTACAAAATCGCGGTGAACAATATACTTAGTTATGACATATATAGAATAGATAAAACATTACTTTTATTTTATCCAAGATTGATATGTCGTGTGTTGGCAACATGATAACCCGTATAAATATATATTATGATAACAACACCAATGAATAAAAAGCTTCTACTTAGAAGAAAAATGACCACCGAGATATAAAAAAAATTCTTAAGATTTCGTTCTATTTATTTAACCGTAATCATTCGCCAGATTTTTATCGGCTGTATTAAGTGATAGTAGTTCTTTTGATGAGAAGCAGGCCAGCGCCTTCGGCTCAATTAAGAGTATCTGGTTTCTTTCTAAGCACATTGACATTGTCATGTAATCCAGAAATAAGTGGATTGGGGTGATTCGTGAGATGTTTGATATAGTCTTTCTTATAGCGCTCTATTTTTGAGGGCTATGTTCGAGTACTCATGAATATCGTCATTTATCGCAAACCATGAAGCATTTACATGATTCCTCAAAATGTATTTTGCATCCTTTGCAGGCATATCATACTAATATTGCTGGATGCTTCCTAAATTTCAATATCGTATGTTCATATAGCTTTCAAAATACAGATATAAATCAGGACTTTATTTTCCGAGGAGAACACAAATTTTAGAGTTACACAACCAGTTTGAAGTAAAATATTAATCTTCTTAATTCTTAAAATATTAATTAGTCTTAATCGAAACGCAGGACAATCTCCTTTCTTTAGAGCGAAGTTGATATGGATGGATTTTTGCGCACTAGCTCGGATGCGCCATTTCAGGAGCCAACCTGAAGTGTCATCCAGGAGCTAACTTTCGCTGGATCATTATTTACAGGCAGAAACGCAATGGCGTCGCCTTAAGTGGCAACAGCAGCATAATCAGAGGTTGATAGATATGAAGTGAAAATGTTATACAGGACCGGACTAAGGTCCGAACCTTGTTGCATACCATATTTAATGGAAATCAGGGAGGATCTGGCATAAGCTTGTTTGTCTTAAAATAGACTATCGTAGAGATACGATTCTAAGATGCGGAATACAGAATGTGGTAATGTTTCCTTGATTTTACAAAGCAGTCCTTTGTGCGCGATTCGATCGAGGGCCTGCTGTATATTGAAAAACGTACTGGAGCAGTATTTTTGTTCTCGAAGCATCACCTCATACATGCTTCATCTTTACTATGCCTTTAATCACATACACGTGATGTATGTGACTGTGTCTGACTTATCTTTAGCTGGAACCGATTCCAGAAAGGACTAATTAGTTGTTTTTGAAGTCTGTTTTAAAAATAGTTTAAATATGTTTTTGAAGGCAGGTTTTATATATTTTTTAATTTATTTTCTTCCATAGACTTCACGCTCGACTCTGAATTAGGTAAAATCGGCTATGGGCCTAAATTGAGTGGTGACGTATTCGACCGGCGAATGTAAACTACGACAGCAAAAATGTATATCAATACAATTAAGAATTTCTTTTCAGGGAATTTGAGATGAAATCATTTATATTAATTATTCATAGTTTATACAAACAACGTGTTCCTTTTAAACTCTATAATGACATGCTATAAGAGCTATTGTGCGTTGATTAAATCGAATCGTTAGCTTAAACATTTTTTTTCTAATTTTTCATTCGGTAATTATCGCCTCGAGCTACTAATTTGAGAAATCCGAGAAGGGACGCGTCAACAAGAACTCCAAAAGCCTGTTTAATTTTTTCGAGCCGTGAGGATTAAAATTAGAAGGTAGAAGAACCGATGTTATTTTGTGTTTTAAAAGAGCTATTTAACGACACCTTGCTGGTGTTTTTTGTTGAGATCATTTTACACTGTGTGAGAGGCAGTCTAAAAATATAAATGTTCTTTTTCTACAAATTTAATCTCTTTAAGGTACCAATTTGCAATTGAATATTAATTTCGTTGTTAATAAATGAATTATTTTTGGGTTAAATTAGCCCCCAATCCGCCATGGGCTAGCGTAGAGTTTTTAACTGCTTTGAAATAAAAAGATTGTTGTAGTTTACATATATATTTCAATATTTTTTAATTTACTACATAAAATTACAAGAAACATAAATTTGAAAGTAATTTTCTAAAAAATTTAATTTAGTACATTGTTTTTCATATCATATGCGTTTAGTATGTAATTAATTATTGGATACTTGCACTATTTAAAATGATGTTACATTTTTCAAATTTAGTAGTATAAATTTATATATAAGACAACAATTGTAACTTTAATATTACATAACTTCAATAATATAGAACAACAACTTTACTGCATGTAATTATTGACATGAATATTCATTGGTTAAAATATTTGTTTTTGATTTTAACATTAGACCAAGTGTTTAATGTTGAAATCAAATGTTGGAAAGTGAAACTTTTCAATATGCACTACTAAACCCGTCAAGGCTGATTAACTTAGTTTATGTGACGAGTCCAATTACATTACATTTGGACATGAGGGTCTAATGAGTTGGGAGCTGGGATATATAAACCTTCAATAACCACTACCTGCTTCAGTAGCGATAACCTACCGAATTGTCTTATTGGAATTCATTTCATATGTAGAGCCCTAGATTTTGGGCATGTTTATTTTATATTGACCAGCCTCGAAATTTGTATCGGCTTTTTCAGCACATGCTAAAGGTGTGCTACTGTATCCTCACCTACTGGAAAATTTATAATGATATAACGTTTGGCAGCTTTTCTAGTACTCATTTTTCAGCTTCATTCCGTATGAGGGGTGCTCAATAAAAAGTAAGAATGAGTATGTAGCCAGTAACTTTTATTAAACGTTATTTTATTTCTCGGCATAACCGCTTTTTAGCATATTACATTTGGCATATATTTTTAAGTTTAAAATTTCGTTCTTAAGAAGCTCTTCTTCCTAAGCACCTAAAAATTCCTGTATATTGGTGACTACTGCTTGATTATGCATGAAGTGTGCATTAAAATACTTCAATTTAGAAAATACCTTCAATGATGAATCTAGGAAATAGTTAGAAATCATAATGGGCAAGGTTTGGTGCATATAGATACTCAGGTATTTCGAACCCAGCTTCTCGAATTGCAACCATAGCAACGGTGGACGTGTGAACTAAGGCATTATTTTGATGATACAAAACAATCTTTGTCAGTTTGACTCGGTGCTATAATGACCACTCTTTACTATCTCAGAAAAGAAAGCCCATGATATTGCCTCACAACGACTCATCTTAAATTTCTTAGGGGTTGGAGATGATGGTCTTTTCCAAGTCAGAGACTGTAATTTTGTTTCTGGATCTTACTAGTATAGCCTTGTTTCATCCATGGCCAATCGTGCCAAAAAACTATCGGAATCTTGTTGTAGCAGTTCTGAAGAAATTCGAGAAATAACACGGTTTTGTGTATCGGTAAATATTCTGGGAACCCAGCGTGCGATTACTTTTTTCATACCCGAACACTCGTATCATGCACACTATCTATTGAAATATTTGTTTCTTCGGCTATAAAGCGTCCCGTGACATGACAATCTGCTAAAGCAACTTTTTCGACTTTTTAACATTTTTTCGCTCACTACCGTGGTCGGGTGACCTTCGGTGGATGTTTATCTATGTTTAAATTCAGCGCACTAACGGGCAACTGTAGAATACGGTGGAGCATTTGTTTCTGAAGTATTTTGCAAGTCTTGATTAACATTTTCTGTAGTGAAATTTTTCAAGAACATGTACTTAAAAACCGCGCGCAACTCTATTTTCCCATTTTCAACAAAATGCTACGATAGTCTGCAAAAAACCTTCCATAAAAAAAAACAAAAAATATTCAAGTCATTTCCTTTCATAAAATATTTTTAATATTTCAGCTTTACCAGCCAGTATTTACTTTTTTTGGTACCAAAGAGTTTGTGTATCTCATTCTCACTTTATAGCGAACGTCCTTCATAGACTCCGTACATTGTCATCTGCAATTCTATCCTCACAAGCGAAAACAATTTTGAAATAATTCTTCCAACGCTCTTAGGATAATGGATGAAAGAAAAACTACCTTTTCTTCATTCAGTAAATATCCATTATCGTCTCTAGTATCTCTGTATTAATACACGATGTCTCGGAATTATTTCAGGTATTTCTGCCATATTTCAGAAAAGTTTTTGCGTAATTACTGACTGCGAATTCAGTCGGAACAGGCAATTTATTAAAAAAAAAACGTCAAAATATGTCATTTATATGCTATACACATCAGTAATACGATAAGCTCACTCACTCTAAGAGTCTCTTCCACCATCTCCTTTTAAACTTACATTTTAGAAAAAGTCCATTTTAAAATAAAATCTGTTACAAAGAAAACATGGAACGTAACATTAATTTAAAACATGATTTTTAGTTGAGTTTATAACAAAATGGTGAAAGATGCCCAAAATCAAAGAAAGTACAGATAGTTAAAAAAAAATTAGAAGGACGCGCTAAATGGGCTAAAAAGTAAAACTTTATATTGAAATACAGTTTTGATCAACGTAAGAAACGTGTGGGGTGCTCGGTATTAGTTGGTCATCATAAGTGACCATACCCTTATAATTATCCAGCGATAAAGATGAAATAACTGATTTCAAGCGCTCTAAGATTTTTTATAATACATTAATCAAAGCAAAACTTAAAAAATGTTTGTTTTAGTTTTTATTCTATCAAAGAGTGTTTTTGATAATTTCTTTGATTTTATGCCACAAAAATTTAACAATTGTGCAATTTAGATAACTTTCACAAGTAGACGCTTGCCCGCAACATGCATTAACATGCAGCTTGCAACCCACCGCTGGCCCTCGAATCTACTACTTTTTCTAGCAGTTAAACAGTACCCGAACTGGATTCTGCGGCGATACTTACAAAACTGAGGATGCTGGTTAAATCTACTTATGTACGGAGACCGGGTATCATCAACCTCAAGAAACCTCAACAGCGCCCTCATATAAAATATATGGTAAATACCACTTTGCAAAAATAGAACCTTTGACTATTATTATTGATTATATATTTTGATAACGCGTCTAGTGGGCTTGCATATTTCATCAGCGAATTCAACATTTTCAGTATCAGATAACTACCATATTTGGTAAGATACTAATTTAACCCAAAGCAGCTAAAGTGCATTACAATATTGACATTTTCATAATAAAAAAGAGCTCGACCGACGGTGTGCCATAAATATCCGTCAGCCATGGTGATTTCGTGTCAACGAGTTATCAAACTGAATATTTAAACTCGGTCTGCCCGCCAAAAATTCTTAGTTCATTAAAAGTTAGCTCGTTCCCAAACAGGCTGCCGACTTTTATGGCGGAACAAATGAAGATTGAGCACGTCTTAAGACGCTCGCAGACGGGGCGTTCAGTTTTCGTGTTCTGTTTATTAATATACAATGAATTTTTCTATGTGAAGACACGACAGCGTAGCAAAATAGAAAAAAACCGAGGTTTTTGTGTAGTATAAATTGGAGTGGTTCTTAAAAATGTAATTATCGAATTTTCAATATTCAATTCTTAAATTAGAAAAAACACGTTTGGGTTTTATTTAAAATTTCTGTCGTCTTGAGATGTTAAACGTTAGCGTTTCTCTTAATTGTTTGGAAGAGTTTTAAAGAGTGGAACGATCAAAATTGGAAAATATCCATTTCAACGATCATCTGGATAGCTGATATAGAGAATTTTATATTGTGAGGCAGATTCGGTTGTTTGTCGACATCGTGACTATCATCCTTACAGTAGTCCTTATAGGAAGGTATTCTGCTGCGTCATACTAAGCAGGCGAACATTGATGTTGGTGTTACAACTTTGCGCACTTGTAAAAATATTGCTCACAGTTGATACGAGTATTTTTCTAGTTTAAATTGTAAACGGTCATTCAGAAAACGATCCATCTTTAGAAAAATACGGATACTCAAGTTTTTTATGACATACAGGAAAGAGATGGAGCGGCTCAATTCTTAATTCAGAAACCAAAGTAAAGCTTTTGGTTGTCTTTTCGGCAATACATAACGTGAAAATCCTTGGGTTATACGTTTGGCTTTTCCGTATGTGTTATTTACTCTAGAGCTGAACATAAGACACGTCCTATTAAAGTTTAACAAATGAAGAAGAACGCTAGAAAAACATCTAGGAATGTATATAAAATATTGTTGGAATGCCGGTGTAGGTGGTGCGAATAAAGCGCGTGTGTGCGTGGATACTATAAAACATTTGCAATGTGTTATATTAAATGAATATCGAAAATGTAGCGGCGGATTGTTAAGTAAGCTAATGAAGGCGCCTACTGTGTAAGAGAATCTCGACGGCCTAAACGAGCACTTAACGAGCAATTATGGAAAGTTGACAATCGCATTATCTATTTTTGAATAACATCGACGCCAGAAATGCAATAAGGAAACTTATTTACGGCTTACAAAAGGGTGAAGCGGTTAATTTAAGGTTTAGGACTTATGTTTTAAACTTTTGTAATAGTTTAATTTATTGATTTAATCCCAGTTTGCCGGTTGTGTGCGTCTTTATTAAGTAGAAAATTGTTTGAAAAGATTATGTAAGATTGTTTTTTGTTTGCATTGATCACTGAAGAGTCACTACAGTTCAAAATTAAAGGTAACGAGGTGACAATTATATATGAGATTGGTCAAGTGGCCTTTAGTTTTAAAAGGAGAAACCGGAAAACCGATTCCGATTCTAAATTTTCTGGTGGCGCTGATATTCATGCCAGGGTCTTATGTTTTTAGTCAGAGTGCAATCACCTTCGAACACACACTTTCACCATGTCCTTGATTACATCGATTGGTTTCCAAGACCTACAAATTTTCGGAGTTTCGCCCATCTCACCGAAGCGTGATAGGACTTGATCAACGATGTGAGGTGCTTATACAATGCTTTTGTGCTTTCTTCGCGAATCTCTAGTCCAGCGAACCCGTTTCGTTTTTATTCAAATAGGTGAAAAATTTTGTTAAACGACAGGTTTATACAGTTTTCAGTCATGTGAAAACTTTAAAGGAAATAGGATTGTTGAATTTGAAATCAAATAAATTACTAAACTGACTACATGGCAAACGAATAAAATCAAAAATGACTGCGAAATTTAACTTCATCCTCTAGTAAATATTATTTTCAGTAAATAATGAAATTATCCCTATTTTTTACAATAGTTATTATATATAGAAGTTATACTATTGACACACATAAAAATATTTCATCGTATTAATGCTGTTATTCTTAAAGAGTTCAAATGTGTTGCCGCTTAGTGTTTTTTTATTTCAATACTTATTTTTAAATTTTACAAATTTAAATTTGCAAAAAAAGAATGAGTATTTTCATGAAAATATAAATCTCTTGAAGGGGTTATGTCGCCATCACTCTAGGCGCCGTTGATGGGGTGGCTAGGGCGCTCATACTGCGAAATTACAGCTCTCAAATTGGAATCTTTTTACAAGTTTTTTATACTTGTCATCATTTTCCATCATTTTCCACAATTGCATTTCTATACTAAGCTTGGCGGCAAGGCATGGGACTTTGGTTCCATATCGATTTTTGTACTTTTCCATACGAAGGAAACCCAATAAATATTAGTGAAATACATTGCTTATAAAATATTTTCGCTTAACATAGAATAAAAAGTAAAAGAGAAAAAATTTATATAAGACTTTGAGAAAATATCGCCGACACTAGTCTTTTCTATCACCATGCCCTTCTGTTCAGCTTTATGGCTTCTCTGACGAACGTACAGTAAAGGACTGGGGTTCGATTCTAAATTTCAGTGACCTATATCATATATCAGGTTTATGGGGAATATTAACGATGTTTATCATAAGAACTAATATACCGTTATATTAGTATTATATTTCGGTCTATTTTGGGTTTATATTTTGAGTTTTTTAGCGTAAAACAATTTCGAGAGAAATTTGAATAAACATGTGAAGAAGAAACAACATTTTTAACAGCATTGTAATAACCGATAATGGAATTTAAAAATGAAGGTTAATAGGGAAGTGAACATACATCGATATTTAAAAAAATATTATTTTCATAATATATTTTTTATGTAATTAATTTTACTTCGTCAAACTAGATAGTAGTTATTTGTTCAGTAAGAGAGCGAAGCCAATTTCGCAGTGAAAACTTATTTTGAATTCAGAATAAGCGACGGACTCAAAGGTTTGAGATGCAAATAAATTTGGTGTCGTGATAAATATACGACTTTTCACCTCTTCAGCGCAGAAATTTTACGTTTAATAAAAGCGACTAATTCAAATTTTAAACGTTTATTTAGTAATACTTTCAGGTGCGTTCTGAAACTGTATCATGTATGAGTTGCAGAAAATTTTATTACAAATTATTATAACTGTTGAAAAATACTTATACACGTTATGTTTTATGTATATTATAGACGGATGGCGTTTCATCTACAATGTAGGTACATATAATGGCTTAAGATTTTATTCTTTAATTTTAAAATAATTTTCTGCAATTATTTCTCAATGTTTTAATTGTAATATTCGACAAACGACAAAGGATAACTAACGAACGCGATTATTTGAAGTTAGTTTCAAACAATATTTTAAGTTATTAAAGAACACACGCTTGATTGTGCTGAGCTTAAAATTTGCATTACTTTTTCTTTTTATAGAAAAAAAAAATTCTCTGTTTTTGAGTACGAAAATAGATCTCATCGAAGTGGATAGATGGAAAAACCTCTAACACACAGATGTCAAATAACTAATGGAAAATGATAGATGATGCTAAAGGTGACTAACTTGTTCCTCTTATTTTGGATAGATTGGGCGTTCATTTTAATAGTAATTTCACGAATACTCTGTACTGTTGCATTTTTTAACAGTTTCCATATATTCTTTCTTCATTTCTGGTTCCCAATAAGCTATTGAAAAGAACGTAATTTAATCAGATCAATGAGTGAATCTAATTAGAGTTACACATTCAAAAACAAGATTTAAAAAAGCAGTCGCAATTCAAAAACAAGCTACACTCTATAATAAAATGTACAGAAAAAGGCATTTGTCACTTAGTTTTGAGAGCGTGTATTTTTTTGAAACAAAACGAAACGCAAAATTATTAGTTTATTGATTTAAATGTATTTGCAAAATGGTATGCAGTTTGGAAGGAGTAGTTCAAAGTGAAATTTGCGGATAAACAATTACTATTAAATTGAAAGAATGTGCAAATAGGCTTCACATATTAATGAAAGTACACATTTACAAAATTTTGATTGTTTTAGTGTGCCTTAGAATAGAAAACATGAATTATGTGCAGCTATATCAGATTTTATAAGTAAAAAAATCGCGAAAGTAAGCGAGTTTTCAAATGAGTCCAAGTGGTCGGAGAAAGGATCAAAAAGAGGATCAAAATTGTTCACCTAACAGATTTACAGAGTCGCGTGATATAATAGATAGTGCGAAAATTTCCGATTTGAAGGGCTTAAAAAGGGCTAAATTCGTCCCTCCACAAATCGATTGATTGACTCCCACGAATCAAAAGGGATACGTAATCGCCCTACGGAATCGAGGTGTACAGTGTCCGCCTGCGCCTCCGGGACATGGGCGGGAGTCGGCGCACGCATGAAAGATCTAACGCTATTGCCGATCTCAAAACATATCACGCTCTTGAGAATCCGGTCCGCCGGTTTCCCTCAAATTGTGTTATCAGAAAATTGGATGTTACACAGTTTTGTGGGGGTGTCGTCGCAGCTTTATTGTTATATCTCTCCATATATCGTTACGTACGCCGCCGAGAAATTCGGATGCGAATGTAATACTTAACGTCGCGGTCGGCACATCCATGTGACTGCGTGAGCTTCGAGAATCGTGTATTTTGCGTTGGGGCGTAGGGTGCAAGTGCAGATGTGAAACTCGACGGGACATAATATTTTGTGAGACGTTCGATGTGTGTATCGAATTTTGAAGTTTGAAGTAATTTATGTCGAATCTATAGACAAATATCGAAGATATACAAACTCTAAATTACGACACGATCTATATATGCTGTCGGACGTAGTTCAGTGCGGAGTACCTTTAGGACCTTTGATGAAGTCCAGGAATTGAAGTATTAAATAAAAGGGGTTCCAAGCTCAGAATAATATATTATTATAAAAATAGTATATTCTCTCCTTACGAAGTTCGATACAATCTCTTATTAAACTAATTATAACAATCCACTTTTCTGTCACTATCGAAGATTGTGAACTTGGGCATCAGCTCTCGTCCCCTTTCTATGTTTTTCTATCTACCGTTTATTCACCTGTTATTCGTGAGCTCGGATTCTAATATTGAATATCAAATACAACGCGAACCCAAAGTAGCGCGCTAGCGGAAAAGTAACACGGAGGCCCGATGCCTCACATGAGACCTACACCTAGCCTATTACAATATATATCGTATATAGCCCCCGGTATATATATATATCAAACAGGGAAAAGCGGAAGCACGTTAAGCTGGTTGATTGGTTCTGGACGTTATAGTACGAAATACAAAGAACCGGGCGACTAGAGATTAAGGTGGTTAAGAATCTAACGAAACAACAATATGAGCTTTTTGGGGTCGTAGTAACTTTTTTTTTGTGAAATTTTATTTAATATTGATACGTTAACTACGTGATTGTTATTTATTGTAAGGATTTATGACGTATATAAACTACCCGCGGCTTTGTCCATGTGGATATCAGAGTGCATTCCTTTATCGTTCAGCGTTAATAATATTGAACGTGTTCATCGTTATTTCCACTGTCGTTCTCGCTTTCAATTCTAGATCCAGTACTGTTCCTGATTTCGATCTTGATTGCGTTTTTCATTTCTGTTCTCAGTTTCTTCCCGTTTTTCAATAAGTCGACTGATTAGTGATCAGAAGGTTAAGCGTGGGTATTCTTTATGTATTGTTTTTCTTTTGAACGTTGGTGCTCATTCATATAATAGTACTTTGATGGTAGTAATTATTATTTGTCTTATAACTTCTCCGGCTAGATATTTAAGTAAAAGAAGTTTTATCCTGATATGAGATTTAAATTAATCATAACCTACACTCTGTTACAGGTCAAGCTTTATCTATTCGTGAAAACCGCATAAAAATCCGTTCACAAATTTCAGAGATATGCGTGAACAAACAGACAGACATGAATTTTGTTTTTCACTTTTTTTTATATAAATTTTATTTGTCGTTTCCTCTCCCTTTTTCGTATGTACGTTATATTTAGTCTAACCTGCATTCTACTGTTTTATTTTATGTACATACTTTATTAATCTTGTCCATTTAGATATATTTAATTTTAATCATTTATTCTGGGATGTCTGATCTTTTTCATTGTATAAATATCTAGATGTATCCCTAAATATTAGATCAGAAATCGTAATTTACTTTACAGAACTTCCTTCACGTAGCGAAAGGGGGTCGAAGACTTAACTTCGCAACGCTTTTCTCATTATTTATTCAATTTCGGCATCAACAATGATCCCGGGAAACCTAAATCCCTTACATTACCTAGATGTAGACAAATAACGTTGAACAGGTAAGCCCTTTCGTTGCAATTTCAGATCCTCAGAGGGTTTTGTGAGGGTCTCGCAACATATTTCCTGGTAATCTCACTATTTCTTTGTGTTCCGTGGCTTTGGACTAGAACGTGACGAGAAAAAAGGTTTGGTGAACGATTTTAGGAATTCAGTTACGTTATAGTAGATAAATATCTAACAAAAATGTCTACTCTTACAATAAATATTGCTGTATATATAATAACATCATTTTCGTTTCATTATTTATTTATTTATAATTTTATTTCTTATATTTAATTAATTTGCTAAATTCTTATTAATAATTAATTAGTTATCTATTAAAATTTAAATACATTTTTAGTCAGAACATTTTTGGTAATAGAAGAAGATATATTCGTATTCATGTTATTATATTATCGTGAAAGAACTCAGTATTTCAAATAATTATTCAGTGAAATAATGAAGGCAGTTTATAAAGAGATACGCACACAATCATAAAATACACATTTTGTTCAGTACATAGTTTGTACAAGTACAGAAATATAATGTATTAGACGTCTGCAACTGATAAGTATATTCAATTGAACTCAATTTTTAAATGGCAAACTACACCGATAAATATTTTTAAAAATTGAAATCGATGCACAAAACACTGACGGCGACTTAGAACTACAAATGGACTTTTTTCTTGTATTTTTCATCAATTCCTTCTTGGACAGGGTCGTAAACTCTAGTGTGAAGGCACTTGCCCATTAAACTGCAACCACTTTTTTTATATACTGCGTAATAAATCACGCGGGATATTCAAACAAATCAATACTTTGTTGGAAGATTGTATACTTCATATCGCTTTGCCCATTTTTTTTAAAAAAAAAAAGTGGAAAAAGCCTGACAAAAAGGTGATATGACGATAAAAAAGTGATGATTAGATTGTTTATAGAATCTAGGTGTGAAAATTTAAGAAAATCGGTGACGCAGATAAAAACGAAATGGTATAGAGTGTATGATTACTGTTATTTTTTTAAGGAAATAAATTAGTTAAAGAAAAAATATTTCATTACGGAACGAAAACACTAGGCGACCTCATGGACATTAAAGTATTTTAGACATTTTATTTGAGGTATTATATTTGAAGTTGCGTGACAGATCACACAGCGTAATGTTGGTTGAAAAGTAATAACGAAATTAGTGTTACACTAGCTAAGTAGGCGCTATGATTCATTTAATGATAATATTAATATATATTCTTTTGGAGATTTCGATTTCGATGTCAAATATCTCTACAAGATGTAATGAACACCGCTTTAAGATCTATTGCAACAGAAAGAAAAGTTGACCGTCCTAATTACACATGAGATACTCGCGTAAGCAAGAATGAGTTATTTCAATAGAAACCAAGACGAATGGGCCACACAAATTGAAAAAGGTTGCAGATGCACTTTACTAACTTCCAGAAACGGACATTTAAAGTCTGTCCCAAGATTGCACCCATTTACTTAAATTCCATTTAAGCATTTAAGATTTACTAGAATTGAAAGTTAGTTACACTCAAGAGATTCACTCAGACATAACACCAGGTATCACAACAGAACCCAATAGGAATGGACTACATTAGAACAGAACAATATACATATTAGAAAAGTTATGAATAAACTTTACCAACTCTTATACAGATATTTAATGTTCTGTATCAAATGAGGAAAATAAATAATAAAAGATTGATAGAAGAAAGAAAAAAAAATCTCTTAAGTACTGGACACTATCTCCATAACCCTCCTTAAAAAGTTTCCACAATATAAGGCTTACAAATGGGAGACTCGCTTAAACAAAACACGAGCCATTACAACGGGACGAAGAGGAATGAACTTCATTACCACAGAGCAAAGTAAAGACTTTTAAGAGGTTGCGGAAGAAGAAAAGCCTGCATCAAGAGAAAGATAAACGGAAGAAATTTACCCTTTCCCATTATATTGATTGATACATTATATTATCTATTACTTATCCCGACACCAGTTTCTGCCTAAAGGTTGCACGAATACCGGCTGGCTCTATGTTGCCGTCACCTCTAATTCAGACTAGAATTTACACTCCCCTCATATAATTACGCTTCTACTCCTCTTCTTCGGTACTTGTTCCTTTCCGTCATTGCCACTAGCAGAAGGTTGAGCGAATGACGATGATGCTAAGGGACATGATATGTATTATATTATGTTTATATATATATATATATTTCATTCACACATTTAGAGTACCGAAGCAAACTTCTTTAGTCTACGTTTCGCCCTTCCGGGGAACTAGGCATGACGGGTGCCGTACCTTGTCGACGTAATCGAGCCTAGGGCATCCGATTCCCCGGTACAGGATATACGTATACTCATGATTTGAAATTCGAAAAAAATCTTTGGTACTACGTTCTATGACCTATATGCAAATGCTAATAGTTATATCTTAAGCTGTGTCCTACACCTTTTCTCTAAAGATTGGAAAAAAAAATCAAATTCGACCCATAATTAATGAAATTATTACTGAACATTAACATATATATATTTATACATACAGACGAACATAGAACTTTTTCCTTTTTTGAAGTCGATTAAAAATAATGGTCTTGTTACATTGTAAAAGCACTTCGCATCACATAGCTTGCTATTTTTCCATTGCCGAATAAAATTCTAACTAGCTAGCAAAAGGTGCAAAGATGTAAACAATCCACGTATTTCGAGATAAGCAATATAAGATATTTTTAGGTTTTTTAAGGGATTTATTTTGCTAGCTAATTATTTCGTTTACGGGCGTAGTTTCCAACGATATTTTATTTCCTACATAGAAGTACTAAGTCCACATAATTTGACGAACCAACTCTATATTCAATAATTTTATTGATGTTCCAAATTGTTATGTGTATAATATTTAAAACGCTAGTTTTCAATATTATTTTGAGTACAATGTAGGTCCTTGATATTATGATATTATGTAATAAGTACTTCGTGCACCCTATTTTCTATGTACCATATAGGATCCATTCGTTACAGAAAATTATCCAATAAAACTACAAATGAAACCTGTTTATTTGAATATACACATTAAATACGTTGTGTTTGAAGGACTGTATCTAGTAATAACAATGATTTTAATAATGCATCATAGTAAAATAAAAAAATATATACGGTCAACGAAATGGCGTGACGCATGTGACGATAATGCTCTCATGTCAAATAAATCGTCAGCAAGAAATTCTATTTAAATTAATAAGTTTAATTTTTGTATAAATGTTAACTTATGTGTATAACGAAGCTATTAATAATTCTGTTTATTTGCTTTTTATATTAGAAAGAAATGAGAGCAAACGAAAATTTATAAAAATATTAGAATGGGGACCCGTACTTACACATTATTTGTCGGACCGGCGAAGATATTTGAGATTTCTCGCTTGACTCGGGTATTCTTCGAGGCTTAAGTTCAATCTCCTTATTGAACCATGCGCCGGTGTATGACAGAAATATTATTTCAGACGTATATAAAATAATTGTAGAGTATAAATGTAATGTAACAATAAATAGTGATTATGTGGGCCATTAAAATGCAATCTAGATAAATTAATAGGACAATAATTCAAGTTATGTTTTAAAAAATGTATATTTTTATTATTATTGTGAACTCACGTCTACTTCGCAGATGGCTAGGTAGGATTATGCCATGTGAAGATCACCGATTTTCATATGGCACAATCTCTGTATCTCTCTCTTTCTTCACTGGCATCTATCAATCATTTTTCATGTAAGTTTGTCGGTTTCAGACGTTTAAAATTTCGCCCTTTTTTAATATGCCACTTATTTTATACGCACAATACTGATAGTTTATAGGACAATCTTTGCCAACCCTTCTATCACATACAAATTCGTTCTGTCAATTCATTTTGTATATCTATTTTCATTCATACTCTCTACATGACCAAATCACGGTAACATAATTTCTCCTACTCTAATCAGTACATCTTCTTTCAAACCATACCGTTCTCTAATATCATTGTTCTAATATTTCAAAGAATTTCTACACATGTTAAGCAGAGTTCGCATCCTTACTATTTTTATTCTATTTCTCTTTTGTCATATCCAGATTTCATTACAGTACATGAACATGAAGACCAAAGCTCCATTATAAATGACTTGAAAAACGCTTGTTGTGAAACAATCTTACTACTTATAATAACAAGCAAGGCCCCATTCAATTTATTTTCTGTATTCACTTTCTTTTGAAATTTTCTTTCATGTTCACCAACATTTGTAAACTGACTACCATAGTATAAAAATCCTTATACTTCTTTAGTTTTTCATCATTAACATATATATCACGTTCCGTCACGATTTTGCTTATTTTAAACACCATCGCCTTAAATTTTCTAATATGTCTTTTCATAAATCCTTTATTAATAGAATCAATCATTTTAGTTATCATCGTCCGCAACTCACACGCCGAAGGCGCAAGGATTATTTGGTCGTCGTTAAGGAAACATTTGACAGAATGCGTCATTTAGACAAATTTGGAACTGATCCATGCATTAGATCAGGAAAAATTAAAACAATAACCGAATATTTTTTAATTCATAGGCTTATTAATCACTATTTTTTTCAAGACTAGAAAATCTAATCAACTCTCGATTTCATAAAGAACCATCATATGAACTAAAGCTCGTTTAAATAGCGTAATTCATTCAAACATATCATTGCACAATTCCTGTGAATCTACGTAAATTTATTTTTTAGCTTCTCAAAAACTACGTCGAATGCCGCAAATTCCATCAAATTTAGGTAATGTGATAGAAATACATTGTTGCATGTAAATTTTTGAATTCAAAAGTCAAGTCTGTCAAATAATTCCTAGTTGTTGCTGTTTCGTTGTTGAAAAACCGTTTTAATTGGAGATTAAAACGGAGTCTTGGCGCTTAAAAAAGTAACACTAACTTTAGGGTGACTTCTTGACCATTTGTATTGGATCGGTTTCACGCTTTGATAAATCTCAAGAATGATTTCAAATACAAAATGTTCATTAAAAAACTTGTTATTTAATAATCATATTAATTTGATGATATGAAAACTTGAATTCGATTGGTTGACATTTAAAGTTTTTAGCAGTAATGCAGGAAAAAGATCGATAGATTCCTTGATTTGATTGCCTGGCCGAACATTAATCAGATTTGTAAAATAAAAAAATCATTCATGTTTTGTAAAAACGTATTTCTTCAATCCGATAAGTATCTTCATAAAATAATTAAAGATTTATGCGTCTCAACTCAATAATTTTCAAAAATTGGGAAATTATTGTTTTCAGGTCAATTTTGAAAAATCAAGTTTTCATCAGATCTTGAGTTTTTAGATCCTAGAAATCTATTTGGACCATTTCCTGAATTATGTATGTACGTGTAGGTGTGTGAATGTAAACCTTTCATAATTTTTGAACGGATGAACCGATTGAAATGCAGTTCGAAGCATTCAAAAGGAGTCTAACTTAGATTTACTGAAAACTAGAATTTAAACTAGAAAACTCGATTTTACCCGGAAGATTTTAAGATATCTCAAAAAATAAACTTTAGAAAAGTGTTTTTTGAAGTCTCTTTTAGAATGATCTAATTATCATTCTAAAAGTTTTAGAATGATCTAATTATCATTCTAAAAGTGATCAAAAACTAATCTTTTCACAAAACGTATGCATCGATTGCCGTAACTTATATAAAAATAAGTTGAATTGTTCAAGTGATATCGTCGGAAAAAAAATTCAAAAAGTGTTTCTTAGAATATTTTTTTAACTACTCTACTGATAAATTTTAAGACCTCACTAGCTCTTCTCTCTTCATAAGAGATAAAGTCAACGAAAAATTTGTAACGTTTGAAATTCGTAATCAAGTGATATTCGGTACTCGGTAATTTTTTTCTTATTAATAACAGTTCCAAATGGCGTAAAACAGATCAAAATTGAACAACGTGTTCAAATCATATCATAGATCATAAATTTAAAAAGAAATGCGTTTTTTTAAATATATACAGATTTCTGAACTTGAAGAGCTCAAAACGTTTTAGAATTATATTTTTGAGCTTGGAGAGCTAGAAAAAGCATTAACATTGATTTCTTATGCGTTATGAAATCAGTGGGCCTGCAGATCTAACCGTCTCAAAGTTTTGATCTCAAAAATACAAAAACTATAGACAATATGTAAAACTCGAGGATATCAAAGACATATCGATAGATATCCTAGCAGGAAGTTTTAGTTATGATCAGCAGCATCAATTGTTTCTCAGAATTGTTTTTTTTTTAATAATCGGAGTTCTATAGAGTCGATTTAAAAATGAACCAGAATTCATTCTCAAATTTACAGTCTTAAGACGGAATATGATTAATTGTCTTTTTGAGACCTAGCAACAATGTATAATTTTTTAAATGCAAGTAAATTACAAAGGATTTTAGTAGTGACATTAAAACATTCCTAATAACGCTTTGTTTTATGAGAACTACAATATTAATCTGTAAGCTTATACTACTGAGTTCGAAGATCTCGGAAATAGCGGAAAGTAGTATGGTTTATCTCCTAGAGGGTTGACATTTTTAGACATTTTTTTTTATTAACATTGCAAAGTCGAGATATATATTTTTATTCATATTAAGCATATAAGGTGAACGGCTATTAATTGTACATAATGATAGAAAGTTCGAAAAGGAAAAGTGAAATAAAATTTAAGATGTTTACAATTTTTTAATATTTTTAATCCCCTCTGAGATCTAAAATATATGAATTATTTTTAACATATTATGTATGCAGAGAACCTTCGGTATGTGAATCTGGTGTTTGATTTTTTTAGACAGTATCCTTCAAACTAGGTGTAAGTTAAGATTTCACTAAAAAAAAATCATGCTTTTAGTAATATCTAAATATATTAAACTTCTTAGATAGTCAGAATTTATTGTCAAGTTCTCCAACAAGACTGTTAAGTTAGACATGATTTTAATATACAAAAAGATTAGATTAACTTTTATTCTTACGACGGTTTGGTAGACGGTCGTTCGAAATATTCTGTGTATTAATTAACTTTGACAAGTCAAGTTTGATAGAGAGAATACTACATCAAATTGAATTCAAAGCTTCCAATTATGAAAAGTGCTAGAATTATAACTGAAAATTTCTCGGTAATATCTAATTAAGTTTTACATGTTTAATGTTGGTTCAAAGTAATGTTGTATTCCGTAAGTTCTTTTGGACGTCACAAGAAAGAAAAAAGAAATAGGAATCACAATTATTTCGTAAATGATTTATAACGAAATATTATAAAAACTTTCTTAAAGGACCTTTGAAATATCGTTGCTACCTTAATAGAATAGAAATGTCCCGAAGGAATGTTGTTTTAAATCACGAAATAGTCACTGATAGGAAATGGATAAGAGACAGTTCAAGAGGGCTGGTAGCCGAGTAGGCACTGCATCACTAACGAATCAGAATTTAATCAATTCGACCCTTCAACACAGGTCAGTTGACCAAGAAGTTTCTAACTTAAGTCAAATTAAATCACCAGCTCTGTCCCTACTTTAGTGATCAGCAATACGTAGCCCGGGAGCCGCATACGGTTATTTTAACAAACAATCGCGGCTTTTCAAGACTTCAAAAGTGAAGGAGACAGACACGCCACCCGGACTCATGAAGTAAGATGTCTATATACGTCCGCGATTACTCGTTCATATCAAGTGTCATATCGTAATTGTAAATAAGTCGTCTCTGTAATCCATATAACAAAAAAATATTTCTTCATAGCTCTTTAAAATTGATATTTGTATTGTAGTTGGCATTTTCAGCTTATCTTCGTCGATTCGATATTGGTCTAGAAGAATATATCAATTAAGCCATTGTCGTCAACACTGGTCGGCAAAACTTCCCATCTCGTGCTGATCATATCCCTCCCACATGATCTAGCACGAGATGGGGTTCTACACTCGAGATCTGAAATAAAGTATTATGAGAGAATGTGATTCTACAGCGAGCTGACAGAATTGGAGCACGACAAGAAATTGTTGATCATCTGTGCGTCGCCATCGGTTTAACCTTGCGTGGGCTGTGCGAGGGATCTTACAACTTTTCAAGAAACACGCGGCGAGTGCAGTTTTCATTGAATATGTATTAATTGTTTTACACTCTTCTGAATACGTATAAAGTAAGTTTGAATGAAAATGAAAAAAAAAATGAAACCTTTTATCCAACGGCTCGAACGAATAAAAATAAAAATGCTAAAAGGTCTCTTCTCAACATTTTTTAAGGGTCGACCCTTCGTAATCTCGGCCGGGCGGCGCTGGCCGCGGTTTGAGTATTGGAGGTTGATTTAAATTCTTGGAAGTACTGGCTTAAATTAAGTCTTCTATTGAATTTTATGGTGATTTCAGCCAAAGTTGAAAAAGAATGACTACTTTCGTTCAATGATAATGTTTCAGATATGTCAATAATTGTCTTTTTTAATTACGAATTCAATTTGAGTATTTTATTATATTAATCAAATATAAATATTTTCGTGAATGTTGTGCGTTGGCCATGGCACACAGTTATGTTAGTACTAAATATAAGTAGATTTTTGTTTGATACTTGTTCGGGCGATTATTTTACAAATTAGCCAATTTTTGTTTATTCATTTATTTCTATTGATTTGATTTAGTATGTGTACCAAAAAATGTAGTTAATAAAATAAAAGCACGGCTCTCGATTATTCTGTGAACTTGTTGTTATATATTATTTTATACATTTTGGAAAAATATACGCAATTAATTGTTATAAATACTTTTCGATAATCTCCCATTTAACCTGAGGATGAATCCTATTTCTTATCATGACTGAACTCATAACCTCTTTAAAGATATAATAAAAGTCAATGGATTCTCTGGGTTTCACCAACTGTTTTTCATCTTTCTCTTTTGTCTCCGTTTCACTTTCTAAGTCACCGATGGAATTTGTCTCTTTTCAAAAATGTAATCAGCATTATGAGGCGTGCACTTTTGGATTTTTCAAATTTTTTACCTCTCGGAATGGAGTATCAAGGTCATACTTCTGGCATTTGGTTTGTGTTAGAAGCATGCATATGGCACATAAAAATGTCAGTTTGGGACTGGTGCCCGTAATATTTACTATTGTACTCACATGTGCCTCGTAACTGAATTATTAGTATGCCAGATGACGTAAATTTTGAATAATTAAAAAAAACGGTTGTCATATATAATTTAAAATTATTCGAAAAAAATTACAACAAAACAATAAATTTAGGATGAATATAAAACATCTTGCAAATAAAATTGATCCATTTTGGATATGCAATGCGTTCTATTGCGATTAGCTGTACTTCAGTTGTAAGTATCAATTAAAAACTCCCTCCCGGACAAATGAATAGTGCACTAACAAATCTGACTAAAAGATACTACGGGATATTCTCGGGACAGCGCTTTCGCGTGTGTACACTCGTTCATATTTTCAAAGATAATAAATAACTGCGCTGTTATGATATGACAAAGGGTAACTACGGGAAGTTTTTCATTACCCGCCTCCATAAACCACTATACATCAGCCTTTATCAAGGCTGACTGGCGATTTTTCATATTAGAAATCGCATCTTCGAGTCGGGAAGCGAATGGATATGAATGGATTTCAAACTATGGTTCCGGATGTTACCGCACAATACTACGGTTGCGACCGGCCTCACAATTTCTTCTCGAATAAACTGTAGATTTCTAGGTCGTTTGAAAAGTTTTTTTTTTATCATCGATAGCGTCACCTCGTTTCTGACTCGTAATTAATCTTTATTATAAATATGGTTTATATTGGTCGTCCGTATTATTGAAGTTCATGACATAATTATTAATATGATACAAATATATCATGGATTAAAATGATAACGAAACTCCGACGTTTTTTCGACTGAGTTATAATTACTAGTTGACCAGCGACCGTTACAAGCTAATCTGGACGAGTTTTAAATATGCGTACCTAAACGAAAATAGAAAAGTTAATATCGTCTGTTGACTGCTCTCTGTAGTGTTATATGAAATAGTGCAGATATGAAACCCCAAATTATGGACGTCCGACTCGCTAGGTCTGCTGTCTATCATGTAGTTTATTTCTAAGGTTGTGACGGCATGCTGAACAGATAGGTATGGCGAGTTTTGAAGTAATAGGGTTGGGGAAAAAGTTTTTTCGTATTTCAAACACGTATTGAAGATAATTTTTCATCACATTTTATCATAATATATAGTTACAATTTTGTTCAAAAAATTGTTGTCATTTTGTAGGTAGAGACATAACCCCATTGCTGTAGAAACGTTGGTACTTTTGATCAAAAAACTGTGACAAGTAGTTTTGAGTCCTCTCTAGATGTTCACCTAATACTACCTAATCATCAACTATTGGTAGTAGAGATCCGAATTGATGGTATTTCCAGGTAGTAAAAGCTCATAATGAATAATTTCCTTCCAATGCCACCATGCAAATAGCATCAACTTCTTGCGTGTTAATCCGGAGCTTGCTTGCCTTTCAACCACGATTAATCTTTTCAAAAATGGTTCGGTTACATAACATTTTAATAGAAAATCGCAAATGAATACACGATTCATTTGATTTCTTTCAGAGAGCTCGTGTGGAATCCAAGTATCGATCTTTTTTGTATGTCTGGCTTTTTTTAATTGGATCAAAACTGTTTTGTGGTCAATTTCCAGCTTTTTAGCTATGTAGTAAGAACTAATCTGTCAATCTTACTCTACTTTTTCAAAATTGCATCGACTTTATCCGTAACAGGTCGACCAGAGCGAGGTTCATCTTTGACATCAAAATTATCGTACTAAAAACCTTTGAACCGGTTTTGTGTTACTCTTGCCAACACTGCATTAGGTTCATAAACAAAATTTTTTTCGCGACTTGCATCGCATTTTTCCCTTTTTTGTAATAACTTCAAAATGTATCGAATTACCACATTAGATTCATTCATTTTGGTGGACAGGAAAACAAAAGAAAAATGATGGGACATGGTTTTTATTTTTAATTTTTCTATTTTTTAAATGTCATCTAGTTAATGGAACATAGTTAGCCAGATACAAATAGCACAACCAAAGGGTTGTCTTTTATAAGTAAATTTTACAAGTAAAAAGTACTGCAACTTTTTGCTTATTAAATACGAAAAGAATTTTTCCTCTCGATCTAATAAGAAAAAAAAATGACGAAATTAACAATAATTCAAATTATCCTTATCGCTATTATGTAACTACTCTGGTCCGCAACAAGACGACGGCAAGACGACATATTTATGTCACGATTACAAACTAAACCTGGGTGTGTTTTCGTTTTTTCTTGTTTGTCATAGTAATGCATTTAGATCATAGACGTTTCTAGCAGATGAGATAAAAAGTAGCAGTTTTTGGTAGCACATTGTATCTTTCCATTATGCTAAGCACAAATATCTTTTCGTTTGAATATTTTGGTTAAATGTTCTAAAAAATAGCACACTAAGGTGGTCAATAATGGCCAGTGCGAACAGAGTATTTAACACATATTGAAATAAAATACAAACCTATTTCTATCAGGATCTTGTTGAAGACCCTAATAGTATTTTTGGGTCTATTTAAAAGGATAAATGAAATTCTGTCTCATTTTTACGATTTAGAATCAAAATTATAGTCTATAATTCGGAAAAGACAATTGTCTTTAACCCCTAAGAAACTTAAGGCGAGCCGTTCTCCTGGTGAGATCATGGGTTCTCTTTTCTGGGATAGATAAGGGGTGGTCATGACAGGAGACCTCAGCCGTGGAGCTACTGTAACGGGTTTTTTTGTATGCAAAACAAATGCAAAAATTCGTTACGAAATTAGAAAAAAATAGTCGGAAAATCTAGCAATAATTATTTTGTTCCATCAAGATAATGCCTCGGCTCATAGGTCTGACGTTGCTATTGCCGTAAATGCAGATGCTGCTTTCGAAGTACTTGAGAGTCCTTCAAATTCTCTCGACTTTGCTTCTAGTGATTTCTATCTATTTACGAGGTTAAAGGAGTGTCTAAATGGACACTCTAGATATTCGGAAATGATGAAGCAGTAGTCGCTGCGGTATATGAATTTTTAGTTGTTCACGATGAAGAGTTTTTAAAAAAGGAATTTTCACCTTCAAAATGCCAAGTGTATTATGCTAAAAGGAGACAATGTCCAAAACAAAAATAACATTTTTTAAAAGCTACCGCAACATACAAATTCTCACTTTTTATTAAACGTTCTTAGTAGATAAAACTTAAAGGCATTTTGTACTGGTTATATCATTATTTTGCGTAATTTGTTAATCATATTTAACGAGTTTTTTAATATTGTGCTTTTAATGTTTAACCAAAAAATATTAAATTACATAGGAATACGTAAGAAACAAAAGCTGAATTCAAATCCATGCACACGATGCGGCCATTATCTACTTCTTTGATTTCAAACTTCACAGATTTAAGGTTTAGAAGAATAGACTGTATTTTATTTTTAATTTAGCTATCTTAAGAATTCTAAAGCACTCCACAGGAGTATTAACAAAGTTGTGCTTATTTTAAATTTCTTCTTCTTCGAAATTAAACGAAGTTAATACGTGACCGCCGCCGTCGCGGCGCAGGAGCACGTCGCGGTTCCACGTACGCTGGCGCCTCCTCCGGATCGGGCGGACGTAAAGTATTCTTATCGCGAACTCGCCGGGCAGCTTTTATCGTTACAGCTGAAAAGGAGGCTTATTAAACCGCCCAGAGCTGTAATTCAGTCTAAAATAGGGGTTTCTACGGACTCGAAAATCGCGATGGAGAAAATTTTCGGGGGGGGCGATTTCGGCAGTACATCAACTTCTTTATTCTGGTAGGCTTTGCGGTACTTATGAAACGAGGTCGAGATCTCTTTTAAACTTTGATTCTCCAGTAGTTAATGCTGAATTTTTGTTATTGGGGTGCAAAATTGTGGTCAATTCTCATTTGAAGTCTCGACCTTGCCACATTTTAAAGTAGCTATTTATTAAATAGAGATGTGCATATATAAGCGCCAAACACTTTAAAACTTTTTTATTTTACAAAAAAAATACGATAATGTATGAATTGATATTTAATCATTTAAATTATTTTCACTTGACGGGTACGCAAATTTCAGTTCTCTTTTTTATCGAAATTGTGCAGAGTATCACTTAAAAAAACAGTGACGCACATTTTAAAATACAAAATCAATTATTAAAACTTGTGTCAACTTAACAATCTCTTCACAATGAAAGGTGAATTATAAATAATGTAAATACGCTATATTACTGCCAATAATTTAAATAATTATATGGTCAGATTTAAAAATAATTTCCGTCCAAATGCGAAAAACAGAAATCCAGTCATAAAAAAAAATTGTCAAATCAGATAGTACACGTTAATTTACAAGATAATATGAAATAGAATGAAATTTCCCAAATGAAAGACATACCAATTGTGCGCAAACATGAATAGAGGCGTCAATGGATTTCCATTGTCCGAAAAATATCATGTGAAAGAACGTGTAAAAAATATTTTTATAGTGTTTTCTCAAGCGGGTTGCAGATTGCAATGCTATTAGATATAAATAATTAAATTATTATATAAAATAAATTAGAATCGAATAAATTTTGAAAGTAGGAAGCCGCCCGACATGGTAGTGTTTCATCGGAGATACAGGAACAGTTCTGCCGTATCGTGAATCTATGCTTGAATGCCGTCACTCATTTTGGCAAGCTATAAGCAGAAAAAAATTTAAGAGTTGGGAACGAATGTAAACGAAAATAAGATTGGGACGAACAAGCGGGATTTTGAAAAGCGTTGACATTCGCCAATTATTCGCTAAGGAGTTTCGTAAGGAATTTTTAGGCCCAATGCCTCTTGTATTCTCTCGTATTTGGAAAAAGCTTATGGCGGGATAAAACAGTCTACGGAAGACTATTCTACATACAGCACGAGTAGCGGACTGATAAAGGCACTACAATCTTCATCTAGAGGCTGCAGTGCCCACATCTCTACCGATCTACTTGATCCCTGTCTTTACGAAACTTTTATGCGAATGTAAGTATATAAAATAAGACTCCGCAAATCGAATCTATCCAACAAAAAAATAGAGCTGCAATACAAACACGCGTACATTCACGAAGACGTGTAGTCTTCGAATAGGCATGCCCGTAAAAATTTAACGTCAGCCGGGGCACGCCGGGCGGGGCGCGGGAGCGCGACTGAAAATTTCATTCGGAGAGACGCTTAAATATTTCATGACGTTTCAAAAGTGCTCTCAATGTTGTACGAATTAGCGTGAGATTGAATCGATCGCCTCCAAACGTTTTAAAACCGGGTCGGCTTCGGATTTTATTCATTAAGAGCAATTACGTTTCAGACTCGTTTAAAATATACCATTGGGTCGACATTGATGAAAGCTATTGTGATTGATTAATAATATTTTTAAAGAAGACAATAAGGTTGTTGCCTCGACTTATAGTCGTAAATTCTAACGACGTTTACGCTACGTCAGTACAAAACATTTCCCGAATATCGTTTCATCTTGACATTTTAACAGCATGTTTTGTTAAGTTCATTAACAAACTCCTGCAATTTTGAGGTTTCAAATATATGCAACGCAACATGTGTTTCAATTTAATTTAATAACTCAAATATTTTGTTGCGTGCTTCTATGTTATGAGATGTTTACGATGAAAATGTGATAAATGTATTAAATATATTCTCCATAATTACATGTAACAATTTGGTCAATATTTTGTGTTCTCGGGAAAGTGTTTTAGGAAATTCGATTTATAATATTGAGCTACCTAGAGACGTATGGAAATAAGAAATGATATCTCTAGTATTGACCAATTTCATAAAAATATATTCATCAAATATTTCACGGATTCTCGGTAAGCCATATTTAATGCGTGTCTGAGTACAACACGCTTAAGCGATGGACTTAAGACTATTGGATACCAATGAAGATAGAGAAGTATCTAAAAGTAATACTATATGGAGTTTCTTAATATTCAATCTATAGGTAAAGATAAGATAACAGTACTTAATACTGCTCATCTTAAAATTTCACGTTGCGGTTAGGTAAGAAATTCGAGCGCCCGATTTCCTCCGACAGAAACCGCTAACACGCGGCACGAACGCGATGTGACAGTGGACGCGGGCCATCGCCGGCGCCGAGGTCACGTCGCCGGATTAACGACTGACATAAAAGTCTGATGATCGACATAATGTCAGATTTATTTGCTCATCAGCCACAGTTTTATCGGAGTAACTGTGTAGGCACAAAAAGTACAATTTATTATCGGCACACTCGTACAAGACTCGAATGGGACGACTTCACTCGTAAAAATATTTTTCTACGTGTAATGTGTATTTAAGGACAACGTATTTTAATCTTTGATAAAAACAATATTCAGTTCAGTTTTTTTTGTTGGGCATAAGTACTTTACGATGAATCTAAAATTTTATTTTTAGACTTAAGCATCATTGTTAAAAGTTATCTTCAAGCTTACATTAAAAATAGGAATTTAGATAAATATTTTTAATTTACATTCCGTATTAAATTATAAAATAATTTTGTTTGTTAAATTCAGGTGATAAATTTTGTTGGATAATGAGATGTAAGATAAGTTTTAATTTTCATTGTCACGTTAAAATGTAAAAGTGAGTCAGCAAAAACATTTCAAAATTTTAACAAGTAAAGATAGGTAAATTCGACACTTTATTTTAAATTAATAACAATTATTAGTACTAATTATCTGAAATAACTGTCTTATTGTTATGTTATGTACACTATGACACAATGTTAACCCTCCGTCATAAAATGTCTGTCAGAAGAAAATTATAGCATATATGTGTGTCGTGTATTACCCTAAAGGTGAAGTGTCAAGATTTGTTAAATTAATTTATTAACTTGTTTGAAACTGTCGTTAATGAAAACCCTGTAGTCCTATCCTTTGCGTTGAGGGTTTGCTATGGTTATGATGAAATAGAAACAAAATATAGGTAAAGATGTAAAAACATAAATAATGACATAAAAAAATAAAATACTTATTTAATAATAGATTGTTTCACAATAAATAAATGAAGTTATATATTCATTGCACTTACGCAAAATTGTAATGCACACAAAGTAAGCTGACTTTAAGCAATTCCAGCGTAGACACATCAATGATAATAAAAATGCTAATATAGATATTCCAGATCAATCTATCATTTGACTTCTACGTTCTCGACGATCAACATCCGAAAATAGTAGTACCCGAGGTTGACTCATAATAAAAGTAAGTTTTGTAGCTACTACTCTATCCACATAAATTCTTCAAAGGGTTGACGAAACAAAGGGTCAACCCAATAAAAACTGTACCGTCCTTAGTTACTGCCAAACCAAAGTAGAGGATACTTATTTGGAGTTCGTGTCATTTCATGGATTCTTGTCTGGACACGTGGATACGCTTCATAATGTAAATCATAAGTACAGATACGCAGGTTATTCAGGAAGTTCTACGACACGACAAAAAATACATTACAGTATGCTATTTTATTATTATACCTTTTCAAAGAACTTTCCATCGGCACTGTTCATAGTTTTCAAAATACATTTTTCAGTTCGATTTAGACACCTATTGCACCGCTTTTTCAAACGCCGCCAGTACATCTTCTGGTTATGGAAATTATATTCCATTGAGTGCATTTTTTTCGGGAAACAATTGCAAAATACACGATTGGGATTGTAAGAGAAGCCATATGTGCTGTCCAGAAAGTCCCCGTTTTAACCGCCAAGTGCGCGGACGCGTAGTCCTGGTGGAGAAATAATCCACCTTGTGCGGTCATTCGATACTCACAATAGCATAAATTTCTGGCAAATATTTGGTAATTTAACATTAAGCATCAATAATCCTTTGTTCTTACTAGTTAAAAAATGCTCAATAGAAGCGAATAGAACCTAAAGTTTCCAGAACCAGGTAATCCGTCAAAGGAATGGCTTTGATTAATTCTGAAACAGACGCAAGGTCGACTAACGCCATGTTTCTGGATCATACTGATGGTATAAAAATGCATTTCCTTCTCATAAATAGAAATGTAAAATTATCGGTAATATTCTACTACAGCCTATAGACGCTGCTAAGTTACGATTACGATTTGCAGTGCAAAACACAGGCTAATAATGTGCGAATCGGGAAAGTGAAAATTCAATAGAATCGATTCAACAATTGTAAAGTGTTAAATCAACGAAACGCACTCGACGGCGGGCGATTCAGGGCGGGAGTTGGAACAAAGGCCGCGGCGTCGGCCCCGCCGGCGCAGCGCCTCGAAATGTTCGGAATCATCGGAAAGCACTCAAGTTACAAAGACGAAGTTACGGCGGTGTTCGCGTGTTATGCGACCTCGCCATCCGAAATCGATGAGATTCATTCGGACTGAAAGCGTCAGATCCGACCTTATTGCGATCGGTAATTAACGGAGTGGCTCTAACCGTTCATTATAATTACGTTACGTTCCCGCTTCGATTCGTTTTACAAGAGAAGACGAGCGATCGATCGGACGAGCGTGAATTTTAAATATATATAAGTAATGAAAAAAAAAAATTGTGAATACGAAACACTCTCAGGTATTGTGGGTGCTGTATGACTTGCTTTAATGTATACTCTCCAATTCAGTTCTCGTGATGAAAACCATGTTATTAGGCGTTAGTTCAATTCTTGCCCCCTCTATACATAAAAGAATTTATAATTGAAGTGAATTCTTGGATTCTCGGACCTTTATATATCAGGGGAAAGAATTAGATTAAAAACCTAATAATACGGTGTTCATTTTGAGAAACGAATTTGAGTGTAAATTTTCAAGCAGATAATTGTAAAGAAAAATACAAATATAATGATAACTCTCATATAAAAAAAAAAAAAAAACATGAAAACGTTATACTATGGATACACTATGGCATATTACAATGAACTACAATATATCTCTATAGAAGTATACTGTGATACACTACAGATATGTTGATCGCTTTGTATATGCACTTCTATGCTGTTCTATATTGATAGTTGCCGTAGTCTTCACAATTTTTAGCGACAGTTTACGCCAAGGAATGGTCTATTGCGGTCTGTTCTGTCACTGTAAGCACAGTTATCGTCTTTTGGGTGGCAGATTGCATCACATGTTATGTTTAAAGCTTTCCTTGGTCTTACTTCAAAGCATACTGTTATACTATCCTATCATGTGCTCACAGAGAGTGTGTGGTATTTATTAACGTCATGATTATGACGTGTAATGAGATTTGATGAGGCGCAGGTAATGGTTTTATGCCATAAGTGAAGAGACAAGTGAATAATTTTTAATGCTTAAAAACGAATCAACACGATCTAATTGAAACAAAACCGATACATGACAGATTTTCAACTACTTAATACAGAAATTGTAATACGCTTATCGTCGACTTAAATAAGTACATAGGAGTTTAAATAAATCAAATTCAAATCCCAAAATATCTTTATTTCATAGGTTACAAAATAACACTTGAAATACGTCATAATTTTTTGCGAATTTACACTTTACCGCTCCTTCGGAAATCAGTTTTCCCACAAGAAAAAAGAGCAAGAAACTTAAGGGTAGCTCTTTTGTAATTTACTCATACATAGCCCAAACAAATACAAAACCTTTAAAGACGAAACAGTCCGGTAAGAAGTCGAGCCGCTTATGCCCATAGATATTTCTCTACTAAATATTCAAAAATAGTAAAATACTTTTTTTTAATGAGTGATTGTTTAATAATACTTTTAAATTTATATAAGTGTAAATCTTGTATAACTACGGGAATCTTATTGAATATGTGCATACGAAACTCTCTAAATGAATTTGTGACTTTACTTAATGGACTAACATGTGAAATCAGTTTATTTTTATTTCTGGTATTGAGTTTATGTCGACTACTATTTCTTTTAAACATTTCTATTTTTTTTTTACATATAATAAATTTTCATAAAAGAACTGAGATGCCAGGGTTAGGATTCCCATTTCCTTAAACTTATTTCTAAGAGATGCACCAGATCCGAGCTTGTAAATCACGCGAACAGCCCGCTTCTGCAGCACGAAAATTCTATGAACATCCGCGGCGTTTCTCCGGAGCAAGATACCTTACGACACCAGGCTGTGGAAACAGCCAAAATAAACTAATATAGCAGTTTCAACGTCGGATAAATTTCTTATTTTTTTGAATGCGTAGGCGGCAGAGCTAAGTCTTTTCTCCAACTTACTTCTATGAGGACCTCATTGAAGCCTGTTATCTGAAGTAATTCCCAGGAACACGGTAGCATTAATAAAATTCAATTCTTTGTTACGTACTGAAATAGTTCCAGATCCATGTCTTACATTTGGAAGTGAGACTCTAATACATTTTGTTTTCATTTCATTAAGGAGTAGGTTATTTGCAGTAAACCATTTCTCTACCATAGAGATAATATTGTTCACATCGTCATAAGTGGGCTGTTGTCTTTTAACTTTGAATAACAAAGAAGTATCATCTGCAATACAGCACTATCTCATGAATATCCTTAACAAGGCTAGATAAATAATTTATGTAGACTAGAAAAAAAACGGGCCCGAGAATTAATTCCTGTGGTACACCCATGTGGACTATAGATTCAGACGATCTCATGCCATTGACATCAACTCTCTGAATCCTGTTACTCAAATACGACTTCAGAAAGTTGAGTGTCCGGCTTGTTACTTCATAATGACGTAGGTTCCCGATTAGACTTTCATGAAAAACACAATAGAATATATGTCTCATAGCCCAATATTTTAAAATTAATCCTTGTATGCCGCTTTATTTATTTATTCTACAATATGCGGGCACATTTCGCATAGTAACAGAAAAAAAAATAACAAAATTTTATTTTTTATAATAATGCATATCACAAAAACAGCCTTAAAAACTTTAAATTTCTGAACAAGGTAACAATTTTAAAATACTGCAATTGTAATATTGTAGTGGAGTTGTTGGTGCGTAGCTTAGCTCAGCGACTATTAATACTAGAAAAGTAAAATTTGGTATGTGCATGCACATTAATCACGCTTAAAATGTGGTAGAATTAAATGAGACACAAAAATTTTTGTAAGATACCTCCCCTACAACTAAATTGGGGATGATTTTGTATCGCCGGATAGCAGATTTACAAACATTGCGGGTGCGTGGAAACGATTTTTCGATTTAGGGACCCGTTCGCAAAATATTAAGCTTTAAATTGCTAACTAATGATGGAGTCAATTGTGTGCTAATAGTACGTACCTGTATTAGTACCCCCTGCCAGGTAAATGGTTATTGTTGCAAATGTGAATAAAATTCACAGTAGTGGAAAAACTATCACAACTAAATAGGTTTTATAAGTTAATGAGTAATATTCCACTATTAAATAAAATATACTTGGTGCAGTAAAAAGCAAAATTTCGTCCAAATTTTATTCAAAGTTACATAGATGGCGTTGTTGGTTGGGTAACATAAGTAGTAATCTAAGTTTATGACCTATATAAAATCATAACATCTTCAACACCCGTCCTATGTGAACCCGTTTTAGATGTTATTAGCGGTTAAACCATGAACTTAATTAATAAATTCATATTATTAAACAAAAAGCATCCTTTTAAGTCCACATATTGTGACGGACAACTACCAAACCCTACACTGAGTGTGGCCCGGCTTAGGCGGTTTTTCTATATATATAACAATTGTATGGTTCCCCTTGTCTAGACACGCGGTAGCGCATCAAGCCAAGTTCAAGCTAATAGAACTGGCGAGCAGCACCAAGTGTACACGAACCATTTGGAGTCACTTTTGACCCCTTCACAACTCAAAAACTATTTCATATAAACATGTCAAATTTGACTCGTATATTAAGACTTGTAAGATACATATGTGTTCTAAATTTTATAAGCACATCTCAAACGGTTATTAAGATTATTTACGTCTAAAAATCGTCATTTTTATCACTGACTGACCTATAGATCAAAACTCTAACCCAGTTCCAGATGACCTAGAAAGTTCAAATTCGGCACCCAGATAGGTAGTTGGGTGAATACAAAGGAATAAACCAGACACTAGTAAATTTTTAGCATTTTATTATAAGTTTTAAATTAATTGATTCTATTAGGAAACTTATGCCAACAACCAAGGCTTATATCATAATGTATAACTTAGCTCTCATTTCACATTTATGTTTTTGATGGAATATGTCAACTACAGCCAACCGGCTACATATTTCATTTTCGTATATTTGCAAAACTCACATTTAAAAAACTTGGATAAAATTTTATTCTCTTTAATTGGATATCCTCTATAAAGACATTATATTGGATTTTTTATCGAACTTTTATTACTGTTCTGCATTCGACTAAAGTTTAAAAATGTTTTTTTAAGTTAATTCTTAAGCGACAATTCGATAATCCATAATATAATTGAACAAGAATTGAGAGTGAAATTTTAAGGACGTGTCACGCATAGGCATATTTCGTTACATGAGAGAGAATAATGATATAACATAAAGAGAAGGAGAAGCAGAGCTATGAATTTCGACGCAGGGGAGTGGAGGGAAAGGGAGCGACGTATACACAACGGCATAAAGTAATAAAATAAGACTGTTTTGCGTATACGCGCGTTGTTGATGTACACGTCAGACACTATGTATGAACAGTCCCGGTAATTCACTTTGTTTAATTAATATTTTTCATTGTGTTTTGTAATTATAATTTTTTTTACATTTATTTTCTGAGATGGTTTGATAGTACATATTTAAAAAGTTCACTTTTAACACGTGCAAGGTACTACACACGTAATTTTTTTATAGCTTTTTGAGGGGCAAACGAGCATGCAGATAAACATAAAGTAGAACATCCCCGCCATCCATACACACTTGTAAGTCCAGAGCAGTCACTAGTACGTTGCCACTCTTTTAGGAAGAGATAGGACATCTAATGCAGAGAGTAGTAGGTCACCAGAACTTTGGAAAGGAATAAGATAACTGACGGAGTCACTGGAACTCCCGCTCACTGGAGGTAAAGTAATAGTAAGAGTTATTATTTCACGTCCGTATTCATGACAGTGTGCTATCCCATCGGTCGAACAGGTCCATTTTCTTGCTACAGCCAAATTAGAATATCGTTTTTTAATGACCACCAGAAATTCGAGTAAAATTTAGGCATTTTCGAATATTTACAACTTTATTTTGAATATAAATCACTGCGTTTTAACTACGTTGCGTACAAATACGGACGTCGAATGAATCTCAGATTCATGCATCGCAAAGCGGTAGTAGTTCCAATGTAATATTAAAACACTAAAATTATCATGCCCCATCAAACGGTCTCATTGCGCCGCGTCTATTATTCATATCACGTACGACAGTGACATGACACGCGCTTTAAAAGAACGATTTAAACTGTAGCAAATCACCAATAATGGCGGAACCGTTAGCGAAATACGAGTAATTGGCGAAATCGGACAAAATTGGTCCGGCAGGAGTCCACATAAAAGGAATATCGGATGATCCATAAAGCTCTCTCTTTAACGAAGCATTGTTACGGAACGTTAGAGCAAAACGAGCGACGGTCATATCTGCTTACCAGCTTAAAGCTTCACGGTTGGGCTTACTTTTCGAAAGGCTTCAGTTTGAAAGCGTAGCCAAATTTTATAATATGAATTTTAAAACATTTTTTCATACTACGCTATTATTCATTTCTGCTTTCATCATTGGAGTTGCGCCTTTAAAAAAGAATTCTATTCAATTAGTTCTCGATTACTTCGAATACAAAAACGTTACCAGTGTATGCCTTTTATTGTGCGACGATCCAAAATGTAAGTATCTATATAATTTTTAATATTCTACTTATTTCATTTGATCTCACTGAACTGTATTTCAGGGTCCATCAATTCGCAAAATCAGTTTCAACAAAATCTATCAGAATTTCCTCGGTGTTTCTGTCTAGAAGGGAAGCTTTTGATGTGGTCAATTTATGTTTACGGCAACGTTACGCGGCGGTCGGGGTGCTGATTGATATTCATTGTCCCCCAGTGAATTATTTATTAGAAGAGGTTAGTGCTAAAATTCAGTTGCCTTAACGCACTAATACATATACCCTATCCCGTTCAGCGATTTGAATAAGGGATCTGATTTTATAGCTCCAACTACGGTATCCCTTATGCGACTTTAACGTCATGCAATGACCCGAAATCCGACCTAAAAGGATTGCATTACACTCGGGGTATGGATTAATTGTTCAAATGTTATGATAGGGTTACGTGTACGTTTGTCATGCAACTTATGGTATTTCATGCAAGTTTTAGTATTGTAATAAAAAATAACGATAGGTGTTTGTGTGTTTCACATTTTTAAGGAGTCTGTTTTACAAAAAATCTAAAAATGTAAAGTAATCTTGTTAATCTTGGCTTAAAACTGAAATAGCAGTAATGTTTAGAAAAAAAATCGGAATCTAGGATTAAATAAAAATAAATAATTCAACAATCTGAAGACCAAAGGATCTAATGATCAATTTGATTGTTTATTAAAAAAATTATTTACGCTCAATTCAGTTATTTTCGCATGGAATATAAAGATGCTATATAAATTTACTTATTCGATAATGTATGTGTATGATCTAGAAACATTATTAAATATTTAAATTACATTATTTATAGGTTACTATTGAAAATAATTTAACTTTTTAGGCTTCAAAAGAAATGTTGTTCGACGAAATGCACAAATGGCTTGTTATAGAATATATGGTAGATAAAACCCTACATAAAAATAAAAATTTAGACAAGGATTTCGATGTTTTTAATGTGAACAAACAGACCAATTTTATTAACCTGCCGTGGTATTCTACACAGGCCTTAACGAAACTCAATTTGAGTGTCGACGCGGACATAAATATAGCTTTTTGCCAAAGTAAGTGTTTTATGTCGCCTATGTATAATTTTTTTGCTTGGGAAATTTTTTGGCATAATTTTTTATAAAAAATGTCGTATTGTACATATATACCTAATAAGAATATATTTTTCATTAGATGCCACAAATTACATAATCTACGACGCTTTCAATTTTGGAAGAGTTCAAGGAAGTATTCTGAACGTCACTTATATAGGATTTTGGAACGAAGAAGAAGGTAATATTAATACCAATGAGGTAAATTATGAGAAAAGCATTTAGGTAGATATTTCATATTATTTTCAGGTTTACAAATATCTGTCAAAGGATACAAGTATTGGGAACGTGGTGATTTCAACAAAACTATCCTAAGAGTTATAGCCGTTGTAAGTACACGAGACAAAAGCGCCTGTATGAGCTGGTTGCTGATCGGAGTTGGACAACTCCGTTTCGAAGATAGGGTAAATAAGACATTTACCCTATCCTCGAAACTTCACACAGGGGTAAATCAAAGGGATGGAAGAGAGAGGAACTCACCCTTCTGTGTTATGATGTCTTCACTCTCGGCGGCCACAGTGGTTTCGAGCTCGATTGCGCGTCAGTGCCAGTTTTATACAGAACACGTAGAATACACTTGTGGTTCACAATATTGAAGATTAATAATTATATCTCATAATATAATAAGCGATTTGCGGTTTCGTTCGCGTTCGATATACAGGAGAAAGCGAGTGCGGTAGGAACAAATTTGGTTGCGGGCCTAAGGGAGGGGGCTATTTGTCACTGCATTTGATTTCGAGAATACGGCGTAAACATCCCCCCAGCTTGACAGGAGTAAGTCAGTCAAATTTTGTCAAGGCGAGTTTCTAATGCGAGTTTTGGATTAGTCTACAACACATATTACACTTTCGTACACCTTGATGTACGAAATGATACTGCGGGCGGAAAGGATCCAGTATTTTTGTCGAATCAAAGACAATAATAATTGTGGTTCCGTATGTAAATATTTACGATGATAATAGTGTATAATAAGATCAACAATGTGATCGCGGCGTGGCAGTAGAATAGGGTGTCGACTATCAAAGGGCACGTCAGCGTTTGCTAGCCGACCTCCTACTCTTAATACACCATTATAAAGAAAAACATTTAACCTTTGAAGAACTGGAGATACAATTTTCTCGGTCCGAATCCTCTTTAAATCTCACGATTTGGTCTGGAGAGCCTTAATAGCTGCTAACTCCGCTATTTCAAAATGCAAAATATTAAATTTATGCCGTAATATTTTTGCAAATGTAAGTACTAAAATAATTATCCTAAACAATTTAAACCAAGAAGAAAGGCGTAACGCGAACTAGGAAAATGTATGAGGTGCGGGAGCTTCTGTGATTATAGTGAGTATTTTATGTTTTATTTATGCGGTTGAGAAATACTAGTAGGATTAAATCGCATGGCAGGCCATTCATTGATGGGTTTATGGGCGATATGAGGGCTATTAAACCAAAGCGTGTGGTTTAATAGTTCCTTAGGCATCTAGCGACGGGATAAACAATCCGCCGGGTTTAATTTACCACTTATGTAATAAAAATTATTTGGCAAAATATTTTCATGTATTTTTGTGATTCTATTGGTAATAAATGTCTGCTAGCGCGAGGGTGAAGAATGAATCCATGCGAGCGCCACCGTGCAATCCGAAAACGCAAACACGTTATTTATTTTATGGCGTTCAGAATAAGTATCGATGACCGTGCGCATTAGCTTTGATAAAATTAAAACTGCACAAAGTTCTAACCGTGCTGATGTTCTAAGTGCCAACGATTCGTAATGGTGCAACTTTCGATTTAGCACATAATAAGCTCATCTGAGGTTTGTCATTGTCGACACCGTAAGCCTTTTCTGAAGCATTCGCGAATACTAAAATTGCAATTGTGCAATTAGTGGTAACACCGACGATGAAGTACGTTTTCATATAGCGGTAGTTCACTTTGAAATTGATTCCAAAGATTTATTATATTTTGGGGTGGTATCTCGTCCCAAGCGATTTTACGTTCTCACAATGACTTAATAATTAATTTGGCCAAAAGGATAACTAGAACTATGAAACCCATTAAATCCCAAAAAACGTGTTATAGTAGACAAAAAATTGCGCTTCGTAAATTCCCGAGTCTCTGACTCAACTTAAAGCTCAACAACACGCTCCTGGATGTCAATTCACATCTAAAATTCTAAAGTTGTCGTTAGAATCGAATTCAATGACTTCTGAAATCCGATGATTATGCGGTATATTTTTCAAAATGAAGAGAGAGAGTTACTTGAAAACTTAACTAATTCAAAACCTCCAGCTTTAAATTATTTAATCAGCTGGTGGAAACCTCGATTGCTTCATCTTCCGAAGGGCAGCTGGATACCAAATCATCCATGTAGAGATACCTTTGAGCACTTAGTGCTGCGAGAGGATGTCGATCACGTTCATCGATAATTATAATAATTGACGAACAGTGCGGTTTGCTATGTAAGGATTAGACCGTAATCCGAAAGGAACGCGCGTCATTTCAAATAACTGAAGCGAATCATTCGTGTTAAAGCGATATAAATGTCGTTGCCTGCGATTATATAATTTACATTCGTTAATATTTGAAGATACATCTGTCGTATGTCGGCATTGATAGCAACAAAAAGTAGTCTAAAATTCAAAACAATTTCAAACAGACTATTCTGTAAATTTTCATTGTTAATGAAATTTGCAATAAATCATTCAATGATTGACCATAAGTTGTCTTCATACTGACATCCAGAATGACACATAATTTCGTTGTGGATTAATCATAACGTACCACGCAGTGATGCGGAATAACGTATTGCTTATTAGAATTTGGATTTGAAGGGTCGATTACGAGTTTTAAGTAACCTTTATTTAAATAATCTATAAAAAAAGTTTTGTCATAATATTCTTTAATTTGCGAATTACTTCATAATTTACGTTGAAGACAATAATATCTACGCGTAGCGCTCTGCAATGAGTCACCGAGTGTGTTTGCATCGCCTTTGAACGGAATCACAGTCACGTACCGGCCGCTCGACTCGCGCTTGACCGTGCTGGAATATATTAGTTCACATTCATTTTCTTCCGGTGTAAGTAAAGAGACGTCTGACACTTCCTGTAGTTCGAAAAATTTATTTAAGCGTATTTCAATTTGTTCATAAGTACAAAATGAGCGACAAGTATTGCTAATAGCGGAGTTGATAACGGGAGCCTCCTCTAAAACTAAATAACCTAATAAGGCTTTAACTGCAATTGGATCGGTTGTGCCTCAAAAAACGATATTGTGGCGTAACATACAAGCGAATAAATCTGAGTCTAAAATAAGGTCTATATTTGCGGGTTTATAATACTTAAAATCTGCTAGCGGTAAATCATTTAGTCGCTTATGATCTATATTAATGGTAGGTAATTCGTTTGTGATGCGATTTACGACGAGCGGCTGTATTGTAAACAGAACCAAGTTGCGTAGCGCGAACGAATCGTTAAGCAAATGACGCCTTCAATGGAATTCGTTACGTCACCGACGTCCGCTAATACGGTATTTGGCGGGGATATAATGGTAAATTTAAAATTGTACAATATACAACAGTAATTAGATTTCGTTGCGATGCACTATCCACCAATAAACGTAATGTGTGAATATTAATGATGTGAATGTGTGAATATAATGTGTGAACTGTCAAGAACATTACATTGCGCGGTACCTAACAAAATCGACGTAGCGACGGCTCGTTCACGTAGAGATGGATCGGCAATAGCGAGACTGCGGATTAACCGTACACAGTGATATAGGCGCCGGCGTGGGAATACTCACTTTATTTTCGGTGTAGTAGCGGAGATATCAGAAGTAATAGGTGCAAGTGAGATAATATCATACTTTTCTTTTCATTTATAAAATGCAATAGCGAGTGCTGTTTTCGAAAATAATATCGACATCTACTATTGGAATGGCATTTGCTGATTATATGTTTATCACTTAAGCAATTCACTCATAGCTTTTTATGTTTTACGAAAGAGTAACGTTCGTACGGAGACGACGCCGTGAATTAAGGGCTTTGATACAGATGAAAATGTTCGTACCTTCCACAAGATAAACAATTAATAGTCTCTTGCACGTTCACAAATGTTTTTGCAATATGCCTATTAGCATGCGGCGTAGTGGCTCGAGCTGTAGTAGGTAGATTAATAAAACGCGTGTGGCGCGGCTCGAGCTGTGTGTTTGAATTAACATTAGACGCGCGTTGTAATATCCGATATTGACTGCGAATAAATTTAATAAATGTGGACGAAGTTGGAGGTTGCGAATCATCCTTAAGCGACATTTTGAACAATTTTAATGTTTCCACTCCAATTTTCTTAGATCCTATGTGAATAAATATACATTCTTTCAAATTGTTTATATTTAATCATTTTACGACCGAAATAATTGATGAAAATTTATCGATAATTTGCCATATTAGAGGGATTTGAATCATTAATGTGGGGTAGATTTAATGATTTTTCCAAATAAAAAGAGGCTAATAAACGCTTATCGTTGTATTTATTAATTAATGTATTCCATAAAACAATATTATTTTTTGCGGTCGGCATAAAATCCTGACAAACTGTTTGCGCTTTGCCTGTTAATTTTGCAACTAAATACTGAATCCTTTCACCGTGGACCAATTTATTATGGTCCAGGGGACAAATAAACTCATTTAAACATTTGACAGAATTCGACGTTCTGTATATAATGATTGAAATATTGATTTGGCTCTTGATTGTGATCTGCCTCGTAATGAACCGTTGTTGCCGGTATTTCAATTATATATTCATTATCATTTGAAGCTTAGTGGTCTTCAGTGTAATATTTGTGCACAATTGATTGTTGTGTATAAGCCAACTTAAACCTGAACGGATTTTATCTAAATTGACTCGATACTTCCTGATTCGCCAACATTTTGTAAAGTTTCCATGTCAATAGTTAGACCATAATGTTGTTCAACGGACAGACAAAGTCGTTCTGTATGTTCTTCTAATTGAGGACTAAACAACACAGCCCTTTTTTTAATAAAAAGCACTATCCTAGATACAAGTTTAGTTCAACGACCAAGTGTGTATCGGATCACGTTAAGATTAGAGCTCCGTGTTAGGCTACATAAACGTATGAATCAGTTTATCAAAGTTTAGACAACAACAACAAATCAGACGAGTGGTTGAAAAAGTGATCGCTCGATATAATTTATATGGAGTGCCTTTTATTCGAAACGCAAAACCAAAGCTCATCTTTGTTTTGGGTATAACACACAAAGTACCATATATGCATATACTCTGCAGATATCATAATAATTCCTTTTGGCTTTGCCGTAGTCGGATAATCAAACGAACCCAAACTCGTAATTACGTCGTTTTGTTACAGAGTTCCTTTGGCTACCACCTGACTCGATCATTAGGATCCATGTCTAAACATAGTTATTTTCGTGAATAATAGATCGAAACGTTTCGTAAAAAATAGGCCAATTTTCTGGTTCACCGTCAAACAATTTCAACTCTAAAGGCGGTAATTTCTGTGTTTGTTGGGTAGCCATATGAGAATATTTAATTTTTTGAAAGTTTTGCTGCGATAATATCTTCTCATATTTATGCCGTGCAATGCAATACAAATCTTTAAACGCTAGGAAGTTGTCATAGGTAGGTTCTGCTGCGTCAGGATTCGAAGCCAGTAATTCGTTACGCTCGTCTAGAGTCGACACAAAATGACTATGTAGCGAATCTAGTGTCGATGCGTTAGCTATAAAAATATCCGGATCAGACAAATCTTTGTTCAGCGTTTTTATCATGTCGTACATAGTCTGCATGCGCTTAAAATACATATTTAATTTGTTTTATAACTTTTTTACATTGCGATTAAAAATGCGTGTCTCCCGTTCTGACATTTTAAATAAATTGCGAAATTCAATTAAATTGAGGACTAAAATATGCAATAGTATATTAAAGCGAGGGTAATCAAGACAAACCTATCAGTGGCCGAAATGACGAAAAAATGTGTGCACTGGTTGTTGATCGGAGTTGTCCTATTTACCCCATCTTCGAAACTTCACACAGTGGCAAATCAATGGGATGGAAAAGAGAGGAACTCACCCTTATTTGTTATGTTGTCTTCTACAGATAGCCCCCATCTGTCACTGCATTTGATTTCGAGAATATGGCGTTTTATTTATATACTTTCAAATTTTTTATCGGTTGATATAATAATCTGTTTTTGTGATGTTATTTATGAATTTTTAAGAACTCATAAACTTTTACTAGAAATTTACTTTCCTCATTTTATAAAATTTAACAGCGTAGTTTTTATTTCCATCTACCGCATGGAATCGATCATATGTCTTTTCGCAAGTATTCATTATCTACTACTTTTTTAGAACAACTTGCCAAAGAAACCATAGTCATTGTAGTAGCCGTTTCTGAGGAAAATAGTCAAGGACTTAAGCTTATTAACGTTCGAAGTACAACCCCAGCGCTTAGTTACACGATGTGCGCGCCTAAACACGCCCATCCCGCATCCTAGGCTTGCACGTGGCGGGCGCCGGGACTCAGTGTCTAACAAGTCAGCTGATTCGCCCCTCCGCGTGCAATTAACGACTTGACGTACGGTTTTAGAGGTTTAGGTATTTTGTTATAAAGTGTTACGTTCACGATATTGAAGTTTTTGAAAACAAGGTTGTGTGTGCTCAATATTGAAGTGCTTAACAATGATGCCTTTCATTGTGATCGAATATGCAAACATAATTTATTGTTGGAAAGTTTGCAGAGGTGACATCGCTGCGACTCTGAAACTTTATAATGAAACTTACCCTCACAGTCAACAACCTGCGAGCCCACGAATAATACTGTGTGATGTTTATCGTATACGCGACAATTTGCCTTATTTAGCATTTTTTGTTTAGAGGTGAGTGGGACACACGTAGGAAATGAGAGACTAATGTAAAAATGTCTTCAGCGACTTTTACATCACTGACAATATCAAGTGTCATTTGTAAGTAAGTGACTAAATAAATTGTTTAAAAATAATGTATCGCATAGCCCGTTCGTCGCGTTCCGCAAAACATATCCCAGCCCAATCATTTCATCCGAAGCCTTTTAAATGTATTCATTTGATGAACAGTAAAGAAAATAATCTTGAGTTCTAGGTCCAAATTCAATATGTTTAAATTTCTAAAGCAATGACACAGAATATCATAGGATTAGTTATTTACGCCTATATAAATGAGTTTTCTAATTTCAGATGTCGATAAAGCCCAAAGTTTTCTATCCGGAGTTACTCACTGATCCATCATACACACCAGGAGTCGCGGCTATAACCAAAGTGGGCTCCATAGTATTAGAACTCATTGGTGAAATGCACAACATTAGGTAAATTTACAAAAAAAAACATTATTACAAATTTGCCCATATCACTATTAGTCTGCTGGTAGGTTTTCCCGACCAAACTTTTATACTGGTTAAGGTGAAGATTGGTAAAGGTGTAGCTTGACATTTGAGAAAGAATGTGTCATACTTTTCATTATTCGAAAAATATTCTGTCCGGTCAACTTCCGATTTTTCAAGTATTTATCGCAAAGCACGTCATTAGACGGCGTTGTAAGATCAAACTATAAAAAAGTATTTTATAATGCCTTTAGAATCTATAGAATGAATGTGGGTGATGGAAAGGTCGGCAAGGCAAAGTTGCCCTAGAAAATCCTATGCAGACCATATTGGTGGCATATTAAAAAAAAGGGCCAAACTTTAAGCACCTGAAACGGACGAGCTTGCATTTAAAGATTGATGGATGTCACTGAGACAAGCAAAGATCGTACCATGTAGAAATCTAGTCTCAGCCTACTTTTCTGAGAAATAGGCGTGAGTTTATATTATTATTATAATGCCTGTCAACAATTTCTTATATACGACGTCTGGAATACGGGTGACATATTTGCACATACCATAAGACTCAATCAGCACCGGAACCGAGAATAGAGAAAGGTTTTTTTTTATGTACTTACGAAGGTGAAGCAGTGGAAGGAAAAACTCGTTCTATGTACATTTCAAGTCAATTAATTTTTATTCCTCAAAAAGTTTATTTCGATTAGATAATTTCTTCTTTAAAAGATGTTTCTCTCTTCTTAGATATAAATATACTATCACCGATCGCTGGATTGGATCTAACCAATGGAATAGCACGCGTGTGAGTATCGATTTAAGTTTATCTTGTAGATTTCAGGTATTTTCATGATATTTTAACAATTATTATATTTAAAACGTTACATATTAAATTATAATCCCCCCGTCCAGGTTGTGGTAATCATCTTTTGTTTTTCATATGTGTTCAATCGTATATGACTCAAACACACACGTAATGAATAGATATGAATGTGGAATGTTTAATATGATTTTATAATTTATTTTAATTTTGTAATTTGTTTTAATATAATTTTATAAACTATTACATTTACGCAACATGAATATTTTTGACTTTAACACTGTTTATACATAGAAAATAATAATTTACTAATAAATACTTGGATGATAAAAGTCTAGCAAAAAATGCTAATTGTAATTAACACCTAATTTTTTGACTATCAATGACTTAAATTGTTTTTAAATATACAATTTGACGTACCGATTATAATAGACTATCGACAAAATACTAAGGTCTAATAATAGACTTTATATCTGCAACAAATCGTGATATTTTCTGCTTCGGTTTTCCCTTTGAGGTGGTGAGCAACTCGCTGCTATTCCGAGAACAGGACATGACGCCTTGCGTGCGCGTGTTCAGGAATTATCTACACGCTTTTGAGATACTTCATCCGGAACTCCATTATATAGAGTAGGTATTCACAACTGTAGTTATAGATTCGGTATGCACTTCTTTTGCATGAAGACTGCTGACAAATTAAAACGGAAACACATAACGAGGCGAAAATGATCTTAAATGATAGTGAAAAATGACACATAATTTTGAAAATAATGGCACTCTTAATTACACAGAAGTCAATGCAAGCTTTTTATTGAAATTAATTGTATTATAAACAGATGATCACAATGTAGACACGTACATTATACATACATTTTTTACCTTCTTATTCTGTCTTTTTACTTGAAATTATGTACTTTATTGAGTTAGACATTGACTGGTTCAATTTCTGACCATACATAATTCGCGTAATTGGTCAGTCAACTGCGCTCGTTTCAAGATACTTTCACCATTCATAACAGCAAGCAATGCCTCTTTCGCTTTATTTCCCATACCTATATACTTGACTGTCAGCAAATATACAAAAGCCTACAAACAACACAATTAAATAATCAACTCAATAAATAATAATAATTAATAACTCAATAAATCGTAATGTATATTTATAGAAAACACAATTAAGTCTCAATTTCAAATATGACATCTCCCCTTTTCAAATCTTTACCATGCTTAATGTCGCTTATAAACAAATAGCACGAATAGACAACCTCTCTATTTGTTTGTTACATTTGTGCACGTATTTGCTGTACGGCGTACGAATACAGCTAATAGTGATAATGAGCTATCTCATACGGCTCTTAAAGCTACTGAGCTGTCTCATACTGGTAACAGAGCGTATGAGCGCATTTCGTACCAATATACACCCATCCTATGAGAGTTTTCTGTGCTTGCTTTGGAACCAGGTCATTCCTTCCTGACTTTCTTAAGCTGACACCTCATTTCAAAGTGCACGTTAATCCTGGAGCAGGACTTTGACCGTTAAGGGGTGTTTAAAAACGATTGAAAAATACAATGGTCGTATTTTCTTAGGACGAAATTTTTCTACCGCATTTCCACCAAAGGATTGGGAAAGTATGATAACGAATTCTTGAAACCATTATCGATGAGCGCGTGGATGTGTGCCGCCGGAGCAATGATCGCGTGTTGTCTTGTAATAGTGGCGGCGGCTTGTTTACAACAGCGTACAAAACCTATTCAGTTTGCCGGGCTCACAGTACTCGCTTCGGTGTGCCAGCAATGTAAGTAAAATATTTTTCCATTTAAAAACAAAATGTAATTAAATTATTTACGGTAATCGGAAACAAGAATTGAGATGTTAAATTTTACTATTCCGTTTTACAGAATGCCTGTAGTTTTTCTCTTACGAAATAGAACAGTGTTGACTAAGTGGATTATGTGTGATGGAACGAGAGGTTATTGGGGCACATCAATTCTGTTCTATGAATAAAATACACTCTTAATTATTTGAGATTAGAAAATCCAAATGATATAGTACGTTTGATGTGACATTTCAGATTTATTCACCTTTTATTTTTTATATGTTCATACTTAAGGAACTAAGAAGATATTCCCACTATTGCGAATTTTTACGTAATTGTGTTATAAAATATAGTCGAAATGTACAAGTACTTTGAAATGGCCGTAATACGATTAATGTTTAAAAGTCAAATGTTTATAAAATAATTTCTTTAATTGTAATTAACGTTTATTACCCAACTTCCAAAAGTCAAAGTTAAATGTTCGTTTCGTTTCACAGCTTTCGAGGACGACAACGCTGGAAGATACAAAAAATATCTTTCAGGTAGTACTTCAAAGTGTCTCGTTGTCCATAATTTGTTCCAATTAAGCCTTTTTCAGATTTTAATTAAAGGTTTTAATTACTTTCAAGGTAACTGTTTTATATTAACAAGCGTTCTATGCCAAGTAAAAATATTTTGAACTATTGAGGTAACACTGGCTCGATAATTTAAATATTGACTTTTCTGGGATACATAAACGACTAGATGTTAAAAAGTTAGGAAAGTGGAGAAAAAAGTGACACATTTTTAGGGTTCCGAGCCAAAATGGCAAAAACGGAACCCTTATAGTTATGCCATGATCGTCCGTCCGTCCGTCCGTATGTCACAGGCATTTTATTCAAAAACTGCAAGACGTATATTGATGAAATATATAGCGTACGTGTCTTTATAAACTGCTTCTTAGTTTGGTAATTAGCTAATGAAAATAAATATTTCTAAGGGGTACTCCATACATGTAACAGAAGCTGAATTTATTTTCAGCAAACATCAACGTGTGGCGCAATTTCGCGGTTTTTTTAAAAACACTTTAGGTTTACAATATAAACAATTTTTTTGATTACGTTAATGATTTTGGAAATTATTGCTCAGAAAGTAGCGAAAATTGTTTCCGCCTTTATTTTATTTCTAAACTGTATGTCCAAAAAATATGAAAAAAAAAAACAACGTAGATTATGCTTAGCAAATACTTTCAACAACAATTATTTTTAACATGATCGGATATACCAATTTTGAGTTATGGCCGAAAAACTGCGCTTTTCAACAAAAGGACGCAAGTGCGATGAAAATACGCTATTTTGCTGATACAATTTAGTTTACACTAGTTTAATAATAATAGTCGACATACCTACTTGTTTTTCTAGTTATAGGCGACTAGAGTGCTTATAACTGTTCTGTGCGGGAAATATGGTAGATGTGTAGCAACGTACTTTTTTGTTTCTCCTTTCTCCTCATTTTAAGTGTGAGTCTTCTTTGAAAGTGCCAATGATTGTACTTCCTCAATATAATTCACTTTTGACTTCAACCAGTTTCTTATCTGTGTTATAGATCAACGAATCTCTTTATACAGTCATAAAAAAGTGTTTTTTTTTCTTGCTAAAAATAATTCTTGAAGGTTGTTTGCTAAAATTGTTATAAAATCCTCACTGTTTAATTCCATTTTGCTTTTCATCTTCCGGGTTTTGATAAACTATTCTTTACTTATTTTTTTATCATTTTACATGGTGGTGTAAATTATGACGTAGGCATAGGCAGAGGTATTTATAGCTCTATTTTGCGAATTCCAATAACTTATCATCTTGCTTTAACATTTGTTTTCATGCGCTAGCTGCATTACATCGACAGCGAACTGTCGCACCCATTGGAATATTAGGCGCTAAAAATGTTAAATTTTGTCCCAAATGCTAATTTGCGGTCAAACAAACTCAGTTTCACGGAAAGCTATTTCTACGTTTCACATACAAGAGCACAGTTTATTCTAAAATTATGATGTAATTAAAATAAAACGGCAAAATTTTACTTGTCTTTCAGATCTTTTGGTTTTGTGCTATTAAACACAGACACACACATGTCCGTGATTACTACGATTGGCGGATTAGGTTACGACATATTCTTAAACAAAAGTATTTCACCAGGGTATTTTATAGCCAGTCGCCCGACAATTTTGTGTTTATTTATCAATTTGGTGAAATAATATGTAAATCGAATATTGTTTGACGATTGTTTAATCATCAAACATTGAAGAATATATTTGTAACTTTTCTTATAACCACAATACACATTTAGGGTTCCTGTGTGTATTATATGAAAATTTAAAAATGGGATAAAAGGTCATATTGTAAACCAAATGTCCTATGTCCACACGGGTGAATCCAAGGAAGAAAATTAATCACAATAAAAAATATAAAGGGTTTGGCTTTTCTTTAAGGTTTCATGATAATCACAAAAAAACCCTTATAGTATAACCAGTAATAATAAAATAGTATGGTAATGGAGAATGTAGTCAGCTGAAAAACCGATATAACCAATAAAGCGATATTAGGTACATTTTTAGGGTTCTGTGAGAATTGCTGAGAATCTTTATAATTAAAAGATTTCGATAAAATTTTGTATGGAGTCAATTCAAAACTACTAAAAGGATATCCGGTACACTTTGTATTAGAGTGCCTTAACTATTTCCAAGAACCTTTTAATTAGGCGATTATAATAAAAAATACTATAGATATGGATGAAACCCATTAAAAGAATATCCAATACATTTTTGTGGTTCCATGAGAATTATTGAGAACCCTTATAATTTAACCAATTTCAATGAAAATTAGTATGGAGTGAACGAATGTCAACGAAATCATTTTCGATATATTTTTAAAGTTCCGTGAGAAAATACTAAGGGCCCTATTCATTAAATTGATTTCAATAAAATTATGAATGGATATAACTGAAAGTCAGTAAAAGGAGAATCAGTACATTTTTTAGGTTTCTGTGACTATTACTTGGAATCTATATAGTTGAATCGATTTCGTTGAAATTTATACAAATTATTGTAATTTGTAAAAAAAGAGTTAGTGGTTAGAGTGGCTTACGGTTCGGTGATTGTATTTTGTGAGATTAACAAGTACTCTTAAAATATAATTTGAGTGATTTTAATAAAATTGCTATAGAGATAGTTGCAATCAAACAAAAGGACTACGTTGTTTACAGTGTTTTATGTTTAAGTTTCACTGAAAATGACTAAAAAGTAAGAAATATGGTTGGACCAGTTTTACTGAAATTTTCAGTATGTTAAACGAAATATGTCTCGGAATACCAAAATTGCAGCGCATGATTTAAAAGAAAGAAATAATCGTAAAATATATGCCTAAATGTACTCATATTATGATTACAAATCGATTTTATTTCGATTTTTCTACGCTTTATTCAAATCTTCTCTATTTAAGTACCTTGTAAATTCTTATAATATACTAACACTTCTTTTTTTATACTATTAGGACAGAAAATAGCTATATTCGTTACTGGGATCAGTTTTTATATTTTGTATAACTACTATACAAGTAGCGTGGTGTCCTGGCTATTAAATGCAGCACCTTCCTACATCACCAACATTCACGAACTCATTAACAGTCCACTGGAGCTGATATTTGAAGATATGGGTTACACCAGGTCGTGGTTGCAGGTAACCCTGAGGTTTTTATTAAACCATTTCGATAATGTTATAAGTAAAAAAACCAATAGTGTACGTTGTACGTAGGGCGCACTGGAAAATTCTGGATTAAATGAGTAAAAATTACAATGAATGGCCATAAATGAATTCATTGTTTCTCAAAATATTCTTCATTAGCATGAAAGCACTTTTTCATACGAATAATCCAATTTTTAAAAACATTTGTGATCCTCCTCTCTGGTGACCTCGGAAAAATTTTTTTCATACTCTGACAGCGATAAAAATCGTTGACCGCGTAATTGGTTCTTAATATCTGCTAATAAAAAAAAAACTCATAAATCCTTTGGTAACTAAAAGGGTAAGTATGCTGAATTTCAGGTCAATCGTACCTGTAGTTTCAGAGATCTCGAGATGAGTCAATCAGTCAGTCAGTAAATCAATAAATAAATCGTGTTATCCTAGATCTGTCTTTTAAGATTTGTATTATTAATTTTAAACTAGATAAGAGTATTTTAATGTACCTCAAAGTTACAAATTAAAAAAAGTATAAGTAAACAGTAACTAAGTGAAAAATATTCACAACAAGACTCATAATTTAATTAAATCAAAAGTGAAGAAAAGGCTAGAATTTTATATCAAGAGTAACAAATATATTCACAATTACAAAATATTCATCATTAAAATAATTTATCACGCTTATAACGATGGCTTTGAATAATGAAATAAGTGTATAATAAAAAAAACTGTAGAAGGTAATCGAGAACTGATATAGTGTTTTCGTGCTTCTAGAATGTTCGTATTACGTAATATTAGAATGTAGATCTAAATTTGCACAGAATTATCAGATCTATGTAACTATGTTTGGAGATTAATCAAGGATCTTGAAATTCATAAATAAACAACAATAATTTAACTGATTTTGATAAATCATTATAACGGAGACATATAATGATTTAATGAATTTAAGACGTATTAACATCTTTATCTTTCAAACTAGGATATATTACGAAATACACCTTCTTGTTTAGGATTCCATTAAATTATTTTTAATATTCGGTCAAAAATCGAAATCGTTTTTTTTTTCTTTTCATTTATCATTGCAGTCTTCAAGTTATTACTTCGATACGAAAAATAAGAAACTGGAAGACGAATTGCGTAAAGTTAAAGTGAATAAGAGAAATCGGAAGAAGCCGTTAATGCTGCCTCTGAAAGAAGGAGTTGAGCTCTTGAAGGCCGGAGGTGAGATTTATTGAAAAATAAAGGCGTCGAAAATGTCAATAGGGCCCTTTTTCTAAGGAGAGTCTTTCAGATGGAGCTGAGTTGTTTTGACGGGGAAAAATGAATTTCGTGAAATACTTTGTGGGATGGAAAGCTGATAAACGTGAAAGGACGAAGTCGGTAAAGAATAAAGTTTCTTAGCTTAAAAAGGGAAACTTGTAAAATTATTATTGTAGAGAGGTCACGTACCGCATTTACGTTACATCGTAAAGTTGACTTCGCTTAGGAACGTGCAGGGCCAGCGATCGGCCTTCGGACGTGCGCGAGGTTTAGTACTGCATTCGCTAATTCACCTATCAAGTGTTGCGATCAGATAATTCATACTTTGTAATATAAAACGTCCAAATGTGAGAAAATAGAGCTGTTTGGCTAGTGATGCACTCACTCAGAAGTCTACTTCTAGCTGTGGGTTGTCGTGGGATGATAATAAATGTGCAACATAAAACAGAATTCAAGGCTTTACAGTTAGTAATTTATATGCACGTGATTGAGCATAAAAATACGAAAAAGTAGTAAAATATACTGAGGTGTACTAAGGATAAGCTGCGCTTTGATTTTAAAAAACAAAGTAATCATATTATTTTCATTTATACAAATGCAAAAACTTTTATAATTTTAATGCGGCAATCACATTTTAATTAAATTAAACAACTTGATAAGAAATGTAATTATATTATGACAAAGTAATTTATGTTTAACATTACTTACATTTTCTTGCCTTTTAACCTATTTTTTCATAATTAATATCTCTGGTCTAAGTCGTCTATGCGAATTATGTAATTTGATGCCACTTTTTTGAATGGCTATTATCAGCTAAAATACCGGTTTATCCCGAGATGAAAACTAAAGTTTTTAAATAGCCCTAAACGTATGAAACGTTTAAGATTTTTCGAAGCGTCCTTTTGATGACGTACCCCAACATATAAGATCAATATTATTTATACCAATCAATATCAAGACCTCTATAAGATTGCAATTGAACGGTAGTAGGTTTTTTGGATCATATTTGACTATGGGTACGTTATAATGGAACTTAATAACATCAGGATTTTTATTGGTATAAAGATATATTTTGATGTGTTGTTTGATGCACAGGTTTTGCGTATCACACGGAACCCTACAACGCTTACCAGTACATTTCCCGTTCGTTTGATCAAAGTGAGATCTGCGAATTGGGTAGTGTTCAGCTGATGAACAAGCAGCCGGCACATTTGACGATGCAACACAGGAGTCCATACAAGGAGTTCTTCCTCTGGAGGTAAACTGAGTTTTTGTTTCGTTTGAGTTGCACAATTATTGTCTTACGAAAAATATTTTTACGCACAAAATCATATGTTCCGACTGATTTTGATCAAATATAATTTTGAATATGGCGCCTTTCACTGCGCGTCTGCTTTGATAGGTTATCTTTTTTTTTCTGTTATGTGTCATCATAAGCATGTCTGTATTTTATATTTAAAAAGGGGTGAAATAAATATTTTAACTGAATAAATAAATTATATTATTATTTAATTTGTCAGTAAATTTAAATTTGCAGGAGCATTCTTTTAATTCTTTAAGGGTCCACTAAGGTGAGATTTTATATTTTGTATCTCGAGAGGTATAAAATCGTAAAAAATGGTATGAAGGAACTTTTTTAATTTCTAGTAAAAAGTTGTGAAAAGTCGGGAGTTATTCCTTTATGATTTTCGATTTTTTTAAAATTACGATGACATTTTGTAAATAAACTCTGCAAAAGAAGTTAAGTATTAGGTATGTACTTCACTGTTAAATTTTCCGTAGAACTATGGTATGAATTTGATTTAATTTACTCGAAAATAAGTAAAAGAAACCTAAAATTTGAATGGTTTAATCGTAGACGTTTCAAAAAGAAAAGTAACCTAATTTTCTCGCATTCATTTTAAAAAAAGTAGAAATTGACTAAGTGTGAATGTCGATATTTATTAGTGAGACGAGATCTTTTTTCATTCTCGAAGACATTACATTCTCGAAGACTTACAATAATTTCTCCGTATTTTATTATCATATTTTTAGTTTATATTACTACTTATTTCACGGAAGGAAAGAATGATTGATCGCTATCGAGAGCAAGGTCGGAATTGAGATCACGACAGACTGCTCGATAAAAAGATGAAGGAATTTGTTCTATGCCGAAATAATCGTTTTTCATTATTTCTTTGCCCAGAATTTTATACCTTAAGGTTTTCCGATTTCTCGGTCCACGTCAATCACAATCATGACTAAAATATTGCAGTCGGGTTCTTGACAATTGCAGGAAAATTAATAGCAAATACAATTAATAAACGTGCAGGAAATATAAAGGTTGCATTGGAAATGTATAACATATTGTAATAGGAAAATAAAAGAATTGAAATAGTCATGTATATAAGTTGAAATTAAATAAGATTAAGCTAAATAAGTATGTTCGAAAGTGGTAGGTAGATTTTGTATAAAACTTAAGACTGTAAACACCAAATAATTGAGATTAATCAATGAAGAATATTAGTGTAATATATAATGTAAATATCTATGAATAGAATAAGAAAGTTTTAAATGAAATAAAGTAATTAACATAACCCTACCATTCTACGGACGAAAGAGATGTATGAAACTGAAAAGGCGAGAATGGGAGATTAAGAAATGAGACAAAGGCCGTAGTCGCCGCGCCGTGGGGGCAGAATAAAAAAAGTCATAATCATCGACATCATATTTATTTTTTCATTTTGATTCCGGGAGAATAAGGCTGTTCTGTAAAAGGCCGGCAGGTCGATGAATAGACTGAAGTATGTAAGAAATGAGATACACTTTTCTTGCGCACTTCAGGAAAATTACCCTCTCACGATCTTTTTATTTAAGACTAAGAGACCTTGAAATGAAGCGGTCCACATTAGATTGAAATATAGGCGTTATCTTTCCAATGACGGTACGCTACGCTTGGAACGATGATTTCAAATATTGAACTTGTTTTTTTTCGTCGCTGTTAGTGTATCAGGAAAATTTGTCGCTCTTACTAGCTTGATGCGTTTGATGGAGCGCGGCCACATACGAAGAATCAGGAAGCGCGTGACAAGATCGACTCCCAAATGCGAGGGGAGGACGCCTCGCCCCCTGTCGCTGGGCAGTGCAGCACCCGCCTTTTTGCTGTTGGGCACGGGAATGGCTTTTGGTTTGCTGGTGCTGCTGTGCGAAGTCCTTCAAGACAGGTGTGTATTGATCATGTTGCTGAAAACGGGTGACTATTGCTAAAAATAAATACGCACGGCAAAATTAAAGCAAAATTTGGAAAAGTGGTATTAAAAAAAAATAGTAATTACCTATTACTATTTTTGTGGTTGCTCTGATGTTTGTGGTACGCTTGCAAAAGTGTTCTAAGGATTTATGAAAAAAAACTTGCTTACGGTATAATGTACATACAAACACAAAAATATTAAAATTATGAAGCACAAATTTCATATTCCGTATTCATCGTGGTAGCTTCGATCTTTAAAAATTAAAACGAATTTTCAGAATTAATATAAGAGTAGAATGGAAAATGAGAAAGTAAATTTCTTTTTGCAGGATCAGCCGATACCGAGAAAACAGAAAATGCTCTGTAATGCCATTCCTAAATTAAATAATAAATACATCAAAAGGCAAGATGAATGTTTCTTAGAACTCCAGATTTATTACATTAGCATAATGAAACTGATAAGACCTTAGCTTTTGATTCGTTATTATATATTTAAGTAGAATTAATTAAGCTTATTATTAAATTTGCGATCTTAATTTTGATAATACAATCTTTTTGTAATAACTCATAAGTAGCTACTTAATAAAAACAATTAAGATTGTTTATTGAGCACTTGCTTGTTTATGAGATTATTTTTTTAATAAATAAAATGGTTATTAATAAATAAATTGGTGCAAGTAGTAATATATGCGAGAGTTATTTGACACATTAATCATTCTATTGAATTCCATTAAATGGGTTTATCTCCCAGAATTACGAGAGTTCCTCGAAGGATCCAAAAGAAGTTTGATTTAATTTTTCTCCGATATCCGTCTAATGGTTCCGATTCGATATGCAGTAATAATAAATTACATAATGGTAAAGTAGAGCGAACTTCTTTGACTTCATGCTTCTTGTGTAGTGCATATCTGTGTTCTTCTTCTAAGCTAAGCTCGATATAGGTTTTTCCCTCATAGCACGACTAGTACTTTGTTCTTGATCTATACCTTTCCACCTTATCGTTTGTTTGCCTATTGTAAACTAGAAAATCTGTAAGTCGGTATAGGGCGAAAGTCGATTTGAATGGTAAAATCATTTTAATGTGAATATTCATTCCAATTTAAAACATCATTAGCACGAATCTAGTACTTTGTATCTATGCCATAAGCTATGCCTGTTTCATATCGTTTGTTCGGTGACTCATCGTTACGTTACCGAGCGTTACAATAAGTGACTAGTAATTTATACGTCAAAACATTATAATTATAAGAATAAATCGTTAATAGTGGTAAAATATTCGAATATTTCGGGAAGTTGTTCAACTCGGTACTAAGTAAAATGCAATATAAGTATTATAATTGAAGTAAAATAATGTAGATGAAAACATTTCTACGTCAGGGCGGGCATGTAAGACAAATCTTGTCCGTGTCGCGGCAGTAGACGGAGCGGAATACAACAATCTCATACAAGAGCGCTCGTTCGGCGAAATATGAAAGGGGCGGTTGGCGGGGCGCCATCGGATCTGCAGTGGCGCGGGCGGCGTGATGCGGCGCCGGCCGACTCTCCGCCGCAGGGCCGCTATTGCGATGGCCGGGGATAATGAAGTGACGTATCGGTTATAATTTTTGCTAACCGAGTTGTGTGCATTCGATTATGAACAAAAGAATCGTATGCACGATATATCTCCGCGTTGCCAGAGAAACACTTTACACAGGCTAATCGTACTATTGGCCTCATTGAGGCCAATTGTCAGCGGTTGTTTCATTCGCGTTGATTTCCGGAGCGATTTACACTCTGAAGAACCCATTGTGATATTAATTTTGTATGTGGAACTGTGTGTAAATTAATAATATAATAATAATAAAATATTAATATAAACATAAAAACTAATAATTAAATACTATTGATGAAGGATAGACTATGCCTCAGTGTCTAAACGTGTGTGAGTTCATTTATCTTTAGTTTAAATTTTTTTTCTGTTAGTTTTTACTGTAGGTGCTTCAGCTCTCGATATATTCAAACTGAATGAAAGGCAAAATAAATTTCATGGCGATGCAAGGAAGATACCTTAAAAAATAAAGATTTTTTTTTTCTGATTTTACCTTCATAATTTTAATGGTTTTTTGGCATTCGGCAAAATTCTTTTGGAAAACAAATCTGACTAATTAACTAATTTATAAATAAGTTAATTTGACAATTACTTAAAAAAAGTTCAATGTAAAGATAGTGGTACTGTTTCAAACGCTACTAATTTAATTTAAATTCACTGACTTGTTCAAAAGTCAGAAAGGGATTAAGTTAATACACACGAAAGGGGAGTAGCTTCATTTGTGTAAAATACGCAAAACGATTTGTTTTCAATCTAATATATTAATTGCTTAGAGTTTTAAAACGAAAATATTTGATGAAGATGCAATTTTTAAAAATTGTAATGAATTCAATAATGTACCGAAATTTTATGAAAATTGTCAATTTTCTGAACAGGATTTTAAAAAGTATTTCGGTGAAACCACTATATGTACTCCTTTATTATGCAAAAATCGGCCATCTTTGCAATACGTCTAGTATAAACATAAATTTATCGTCGTTGTTCGTAATATTACAATATAAAAATACAGAATAATTATGTCATTATATAAAAAAATTAATAGCACAGGAGATACCTGCAAATGTACAAGAATGGATGGGTAAGCAGTATCTAGGTGATGCACAGAAGTTGTAGCAAGAAAACAGTAAGCAAAAGTTGTAGTCATTGGTACACCTTAGTTAAGAATCAGAATTAAAGCGTTGTTGCAAACAAATACTACTTTTATATTCATTTTAAATGTCTATCAATGGAGATAGGAATAGGGAACCAACTCCGTGATCGACTTCCGGTCAAGGCCCTGCACGGAATCCGGTGGCGTCGATCCCGTAGGTACAAATAAAGAATGTTGTTGCGTCAGGTTTTGTTTTGAGTATGTCTCCATGTCACTGTATCGGTGGTCGGCTCTTGTGCCACATTTGATGTTCTAATGTAAAAGTTACAACGCGTCCTTTTATATTCAACAGTCTCAAATTTATTTGAAGAAATCGTATCTCTAAAGTTAGGAACCGTTTCAATTAAGTACCGTTCAATTAAGTTGGCGCTATGAATCCATTCGATTCGTCGTCGTAGAACAAGATTTTGAAACGGTATTTAATTAATCTCTTAAGAAATTGTTTCGAGATGTTACTGACATTTTAAATCATCCTTATAAATTCCATCGGTATTATGGCTAACAGTTGGTAAGCTTTAAAGCCCTTTAATTCTATTACTGGTTTTTTCTATTAAGGCGTTATCAACTGCAATGCGCATGCTATAACTTCGTATTCTCCATTCTTCAATAAACTTGAAAACCCCCATATAATTTTAAATGGTCTATCTCGGAAAGTCAGGCAGAATAATGAAGTTTTCAGAGAATGTTTTTTATTAGTAATCTTGTGTATTAGTTCCAAGTAAAATAGTTCGTAGGATTTTTCTTTTTTTAATAACCATAATGTATAATATATACAATTCATATATTTGTAGATATCGGTTGAAGATATACGAATGCCGCATCAATAATCAGTTCGTGAACTATAAATTTATCTATTCAATATATTCAAGTAATTTAGTCAATTGCCATATACAATAATAGTTGCTTTCACCCATACCGTGTCGGATTTTTGATAGATATGTATTAAGTGGTCGTTAAAAGTTTAATTTTTTGAGACGCCCCTTAAAAAGCTTCCTTGTAATGAAAAAACACTGGAAAAAATTCCTTTTTTTTAATTCAAAACAACACGTGCTTCTAAACGATCTAAGTTAATTTTTGGGTATAATGATCTTTTATGGGGATTTTCCATGAAAAATACAGTTTTACTCGAGATATAAAAGAATATAGAACTCAAATCAATAAAAAAAATTGACAAAAATAACAATAAACTAATATTCATATTCAAAAAAATGAGGATAAATGATTGTATCCAAAAATTAATTTAGACCGTCTAGAAGCACTTGTTATTTTGTATAAAAACGAAATCCCAGTGTTTGTCAACAAAAGGAAGTTTTTAGGGGACGTCGCAAAAATCTAATTTTTAACGACCACCTTAATATATACACCAGATAAAACCAATACAAAATGATACCATACAGTCTTACATTAGAGTGCGATGAACTTTGAAACTATAATAAAGATGACATGAAGTAAACATGAAAACAAAGCCATCATGTTAAAAAAAAACATACGGAAAAAATCTATTTCATATTGCCACTTCTCGTAGAACTTTGCGTCTATATTTGTATCTTGCACAATTACATCATGATAAGGTGAACGTTTGTACATTTCGACTCCGTTGATTCCTGCTCTATCTGCTACAGAGAGCAAGCAAAGTTTCGCCTTTGTAGATCAATGGCGTGATTTGAGCTAAAGAAACAAGTAAGCCGAGTGAGGAATTCTGAGGTAGATGTTTGCCAAAGGATGTCTAATACTTAGTGTGCAGGTCTAGTTCGAGTTCGACGTAGGTAAGTCATATAATCAAGGTCTTTAACTAAGACAAATGTACTTGTGTATTTCAGCTTAACTATTTGTGATTTTGATTGATATGAGATAAATTACTACAATACAATTTTATTGCAAAGAAAATTTAACTTATTTCAAGAAAGGCCTCACGGCACATTTAACTCTCTAGAAATACAGTTGTACTATTCATAATAGCAAGCAAGGCCCTATTCAATTTATTTTCCGCGTTCACTCTACTTTCTATATCTCTGTCATGTTTACCATCATTTGTAGACAGGTTGCCCAAGTATACAGACTTTTTGACTCTTTCACTCTTACACTTGATACTCTCACCTTCGATATACATACATCGCATTCAATTGTGCTCTCATCTCTCTCAAACGCCATCACCTTGGTCTTGACTTTCATACCTCATTTCTTAACAGAATCATTCATTTTAGTTACCGCTTCCTGTAGCTCGCATGCCGACGGCGCAAGGATCGTCGTCAGCCTACAGAAGGCGTTTGATAGACAGCTCATTCATTCGCAATCCACACTTATATTTTTTCAAATCATACACATAGATATCCATGAGGAGCATGAACCTTGTCTATCATTCCTGCGGACGTCAAACCAATCAGTGTATGCTCCATTTAATTTGAAGCAACAATTTGAGCCTTTGTATAGGGATTGCAGTGCCTGACCGTAATTCAATAGTCACACCATACATTAATAGGGTTCTATAGATCTAGTTTTTTGCTCTATCATAAGTATTTTCCACATTTACGAAACTACAGAAAACCTTTTACTCGTTGGCGTACTTTTTTCTAATACTGCGCAGAGAAAAGTAGGGTTCGTACACCCCATCCATTTTCGAAATGCCGTTTATACGTCTCAGATCTTCTTTTCAGTCTCATTCATAACTCTTGCAATAATGATCTCGGTTTGTTAACGATGCTGAGGAGACTTATAGGGCGTTAACTTGTGCTAGCGTGAGCCTTTCCTTTAGAGGTAAAATAATGGTTCTACATCAGTCATTAGTTACCATACGGTTTATTCAGCGTTTATTGATTCTGCTGTTCAGCGAGTGGCAATTCTGATGTTCAGCGAGCTGATGCAGCAGAGTTGCCAATATACTCCCACCGCCCCTCAGCATCTATGACGAACCCCTATCAATCCCGCAGCTTTCATACGCTTTAGTGCTTTCTTAATTCACCTATCGTGATTTCACCTTTACTTTCATCATTTATTCATAATAATATATTATACATATATCATATACACACAATCATATATTCAGTTGCAGTAACATTGTCAGCTGCAACTGTATCCTCACATGCAAAAACGCTTTTGAAATAATTTTTCCAGCGCTTTTTCACATGATTTTCCTTTTTCAGTCAATATTCATCACGGACTCTAATCACATTTATGTACGCTATCTCGAAATTATTGCGGGCCTTTTTCACACGAATTCAAAAAGGTTTTGGTTTGCCCGGATATCCGAGAATCTCTTGCCATAGCATTCTATTATTTCATTATTTCTTTTTTCACGCTTTCTGTAACTCTCATTTTTGCATCTTTATAGGCAGTTTCAGCATTCTTTAGCTTAATTTTCAAGCTTTTTTTTTTAAACTCTATGGTTTGCTATTGCAGACAATAAATCCAGCCACGCTTTATTCTTTTTACTTAAACTTGATTCTTTTTACACCATTCATTATCTTTCTTACTACCATTTGTTATCTTATTCACTCCTCATACCTTTTTTGCTTCGTCTATCAGCACATATTTCGTTACCTTTCACAATTCAGTAAGTTCTAGATATTCATACTGTTTAATTTCATCAAAATTGTCTTTCAATTGCTTAGCATACTCATATTTTACATTTTAATCTCGAAACTTAACGACTTTTATTCGTTTTAGCTCCGTAGTAACCATTTCCGCATAGTGCCGCCAACGCTTATATAAAACTTTGATTCCTTGGACCACTGGACACAGTCATCCGTGTTAAAGTTGACGCTACGGTACACTCTCCTATCCACAACTTTGCTTCTCAAACGATCATTCACAATTATAAAGTCTATTATACTTTTGTCTTCTCCTCTCCGATAAGGATCAAGTCTCTATGATCAAACATAGTGTTTGTCACACACATGTTAAACTATTGAGACACTACGAGAAGAAAATGCTTCTCCTGCAAATGTTCAAATGAATAAGAATGGTGATTCTCGTTCACTTTTCATCTTCAAATTTACCTAAGACTTTCTCATATCTATCCCGCTGTACATTCACTTATTCATTAAAGTTACCTAGTATAACAATACTTTTGTTTCTGTTACATTTCACCAATATGTTCCTCACACCAGCCCAAAACTTTTCGCTCTCCTCTAGTGGTTTGGATATACTCGTATCTGGGGCGTATATGCCTAAAAGAAATATCCTAACTTTAATTCGGAGTCACAGGAGCCTTGGACTTATATATCTGTAATCGTTTACACATTCACATAATCTTTCTGATAAGATGAAGCCAAAACCTCGGCATTCTCATTGACTCTGATCACACCAGACCAATAAGTCTCAAAGGATCCGTGTTTGATGGTCTCACTAATATTTTTCCTTTTAGTCTGATTAACGTATAGAATATCCATTCGCCTGTCTTTCATGAGTTCACAGAGATAATCAATTTTATCACCTATACCTTCACACATGTTAAGAACCAAAGCAGACTTCTCTGGTCTGCTTTTAGTTCCTCCAGGGAAGTGAGCGTGACCGGTGGCGAACCTTAATTTCCGCAAACGAACCTAAAGCTCCCGATTTCCCGGTAGGGAAATTCGTTCCCCCAGATATGATTGGACCGCCCGGGACAAGCCCAAGGAGGGATTCTCTGGCAGTACCAGTACATTCCTGGTATATTTTTTTTGTTACCACAGACATTAAATTTTGTGAATTTCAAAGTGAGTAGGAAAGATCGTAAAATCGAAGAAATTGTTGAAATTCGTTTCGTAAAGAAATATCTGAATGTCAAAGATTTTGCGCTATAGGTACCTAACGACAAATGTGCCGGCCCTGCGAAACCTCGAGAGAGCGCGGCGCGGCTGCAAATGCAGAGCATGGCTAACACCCCATTTTCATCGCAACGTATGAAACTTTAGATGAACTTCCACAAACTGCTATCGCAAAGCCGGCGAATATTCAGGCAAAATTTCGGCATACAAAGCTCGGCGTGTGAAATTTGTACTTAATTAAATTTCCAATTACGTGTTTTCACATATTTGAGTAGTACATTGGAATTCTTTATGGATGTGTAATTGCAATTGAGCGTGCCTGTAGCGTATCAAATCTTTTGTCATGAATCTATATCTATGAAATCACAGTGATAATATGTACTAAAATTTCGCAAAATAAATGAACAAGCTAAATAAAAATATAAGTTCGTTGAATGATTGAGTTTTCATACAAACTATACGAAATAAAATGTCTTTAGTTGATAAATATGCGTAAAGCAAACAAATTACTTCATGTAACTGCATATTATGTTTAATTCGTTTCGTGTAATATTAAAATATGTGAACCATCATAATACCTCTTAATAATTGTGTAATCGTAAAAAAAGGCCCCTAATACGACGAAAACTGACGTTTTTTTGACTTTTTCAGGTCATTAAATTTGGTTAATTTCAGTTAATTGATATATAAAATGCACGTTTTGAATATCGACCTATCTATAGAAAGAGACCTACGTCTAAAATTATATACATCAGTATTTAATCCAAAAACGCATCCGTTTTTGCCTTACAGCTTGCAAAATATCTGATGAATCAAACAGAAATTTAATTTATAAGGACGTTACCGTAAATATTGACTCTCCGCAATATGTAAAGGACTTTCAATTTTGGCGTTGTAGCTACAAGAGTTTTTTCAATCAATAGAAATTAGTAAACGAAATATATCGGTTTTCGCTCAAAAGCTGCGTGCACGTGCACGATATATTACGCCTGTTTGAATGTCTCTATTAAACTGTACATTTTAAAATGTGCCTTTTGTTATGCAAATAACGCATTTCTAGTGAAGACGATTAAATTCTGATTTATTTCAGTGTTGGAATGTAATTTCTATCCTGATATCCATATTATATTTTTGCTAAATAATTACCTGAATTACGTGTTATTAAGATAATCGTAGAAGAATAACAGATGCAAAAGGCAGGCTGGTGGAAAAAATCACACAAATATAAATCATAATCATAATACATGTAAATTGTGTTCATTTTTATTATCTAAAACAAATCGGTTTCTAATTTGGCATGATTTTATAATTATTTTAGTCATTCTCAACTTGATATTTCGAAATAAAAGTTGTCTTTCTACAAAAGTGTTGTCTGTACAGTGAAATCACTAAACTATAACAATGTAATCGCATTTTTAATTTTAAAAACTGTTAAAAATAGGGATTTTATATATAACTTTAAAATTATTCTCTCAAAGCAAAAATTGATCTGTAGCGATTCTCAAGCGATTTACAACCGATTTTGCGTCGTTCGTATTTCGTGTATAGCGTGGAGACTTTCTTTTTTACATAAATCGTTAGATTAAATTAAATCTTTGCACATTCATCGAGGATCGTTGATATTCCAATAATATGGTATAATTGGACTGATCTGATGATGAAGTCAGAAGGTAGGCACAGGAAACTCATAACAGAATAATATATTCTTGTCGTGTTTAAGCTTGTTAGAGTAATTTTGAGATGTACTCTCACCATGTGTGATTTTTAGATGAAGCTGAAAGATAATCACTAGCACTCTATAACAGAACAACGTATTTGAACTGTGTTCGAGCTTGTTGAAATTGGCTTCGAATGCACTTTGACCATGATTGACTTTCAGGGTGTGATAATGTAGCTGAAGTTTGGTACTGGAACTTGGCAATGCGACAAAGTTTCCTAGACGGTTTGAACTTCTACTATGATGGATTTTCAAGATGTGATGACGAAATTGGAAAGTCGCTAGGAGTTAGAAAGTCCCCATAGGAGCTTCATAATAGGACAACGTATTTTAGTTGTATTTTGACTTATTTTAATTGCCTTGAACTGCAGTTGTGAAGTACAAGTTCGGATGAAATATGTTGTTCCGTTATGAAGTTCCAACGTCAACCGTTCGACTTCATTATCAAACGATGAAAATCACTCATGGTCAAAGTGCGTCTCAAGACAATTCCTACAAGCCCAAACATGGCTAGAATACGTTCTTTCGTTATGGAGTTCCAGTGTTAAACTTTCAGCTCCGTCATCAGAACCTGAAATTCAATCATCGCCAAAATACATCTTAGGGAAATTTCAACAAGCCCAAATACGGTTACGGTAAGTTGTTCCGTTATGTAGTTCAGGTACCAACCGTTAGCTTTATCATTAGACTCTGAAAGTTAATCATGAATCATGACCAAAGTGCATTTAAAGAAAATTCTATTAAACTTAAACGGCTAGGCTATGTCGTTCTATTATGGAGTGCTAGTGCTTACCTTTCGGCTCCATCATCAGATCCTGAAAATCGTTTATGGTGAGAACATATCTCAAGACAACTCTAATAAACTCAAGCACGACTAGGATATGTCATTTCGTCATGGAGTTCCTGTGCCTACATTCTGGCTCCATCATCAGATCAGTCCAATTATACTTATTATATTTTTGTGTAGTCATCGTTCTTAGACTAATGTGCAAAGTTTTAATGTAATTTAATGCTTTAAATTTGTTCGAAATTGCTGATACGAATAACATTTTTTTATACTCAACAAGTTCGACACACAAATCGATTCCGGAATTGCAATCGATTTTTGCGTATACATAATAAGCTAATAATAATGTCCGTTTATATTCGAGAACAATTGGTATGACTCACACGACCCTTTGTATATTATATAAATAATATATCTTACTATGGTGTTAGTAGTAACAATTTTAACACATTGTGACTTTTGACATACATGACTTTTTTCTAAATACTATATCTAACAAGGTTTTATTGTACCCTACTTGGTTTTGCTAGTTGAAAATTGGAACGACTACCCTATTTTTAAACCCGTCAATTTTTAGTACCAGCAATGTTTACGGGAGGACTTTCCAACACCGATCCGAGATCGGAATAGCGAAAAGAACCGGGATCGGGATCGAGACCAGGTGCGAGGTTTTTCGAAATATAATATTTTTTCGGCAATACATATTGTTTTGGCGTAAGGATATGCGTTACTACAGGATAATTTATTTTTAAAAAAGAAAAAAAGAGAATTTTTTATCGTTTAGTTAGTAGGTATTCGTGAACGAAACGCAATTTAGCAGATCGTGAAATAAATGTGCACCCCCCGCAAAATCTAAACTAGGCCGTATTAAGGTTCCGTAGGACGACAAAGGAACGCGACGAGACTGATGTTCCTATCTATCAGTTGTGTCGAAATGTCGTTCCTGAATGTGTTACGACTTACGCCTCCCTCTGGCAGCAAATACGGATAAGTCCGATTTCGACTGTCATTCGTCTGATGAAGTAAAATGGTTCATTTTGTAGTTCAGTTCTCACTTATGATATTTCGAATAAGTTAAAATGGGATTAAAAAACGCCGTATAATCTACACAAAATAATTGTTTAATGGATCATAAAGTTTTTTTTTTTAAAGAAAGTACTTACGCGGCCATTTGATAATTGACAAAATGAACGAGAATTTAGAGTAACATTTCAAGAACCCGTCACGCTTAGGTATATTCCATTATAAAAGACAGAAGAAAGATATAACGTATAGAACACTTGAAATACGTCACAATGCTTCAAGAATTACCACTTTACCACTCGTTCATAAGAAAATTTTCCTTCAAGAAGAACGAGCAAGAAACTTGAGAGTAACTCTTTTCAATTTAAAATACATTGTTATACAATTAAACACACTTATATAATTTTATAATTGAAACAAATCCGCTAGAAATCCAGTTGGTTACGTCCATAAATATCCTAGAATATTCACAAATTGTGTAATAGAGTTTTTTAACAAGCAATTGCTTTGTAATTATTTTACTTTGTGTAAGGGTAGATTTTGTATGTTTCCAGAAAGGACCTTATTGAACATATGCACACAAAGCTCCTTAAACGAATTAGTGGCTTTATGTATTCGAACACATGCAAACACAGTCTATTTTTATTTCTCTTATTGAAGTCTATCATTATCTTTCTCTGAAAATTCTATACTTTTTATTACATGCATTAAATTTTAATATATAGATTGAGATACCAGGGTTAAGATCCCAATTTCAACAAATTTAGTTCTAAGAGGTACTCTAGGTCCCAGCCTGTAAATAGCTCGAACAGCCCGCTTTTTTAGCAAAAATTCTATCACTATCCACGGTATAACCCCATACCAAGATGCCGCATGACATTAAGTTATAAAGATAGCTAAAATACATCTAGCGCTTTGGATATTTGACAAATTTCTTATCTTTTTAATTACATATGTAGCGAAATCAAGTTTTTTCTCTAATACGCTGAACCGGATGCTGCTTCCATTGAAGCCTATAATCCAGAGTAACTCTCAAGAATAAAGTAGTACCAAAAATTTTTCTTCTGTATATTTGATATCTGCCACATCCATGTTTTATTACCGGAAGTTAATATTTTGTTTTCTCCGTAAGGAAAAATTAAATTATTTACAGTAAACCTTTTTTCTACTTTGAAGATATTCATATCGTTATAGACGATTTGTTGTCTTTTGACTTTAAATAACAATGAAATGTTATCTGTAAACAATACTATCCCATGAATTTCTCCAACAATCCTGACTAAGTCATTAATATAAAGTAAAAACAGAAATGTACCAAGGATGGATCCATGTGTTACCCCCATGCGGACCACAGATCCTGATGATCTTATCCCTATAATATTGATCTTTTGAACACTGTTCCTCAAATTCGATTCCAGAAGGCTGATTGCTAGTGCCGTAATTCTATAATGACGTAGCTTCCTGATAACAATGTCGTGATTTAAACAATTAAATACCTGAGAAAGAACACAAAACACTCCCAAGACGTCTAGCAAATCCTCTCCGCCTCCGAAAATTTGTTATATAAGTTCAACGCCAGCATCGATTGTCGAACGACCCCGCGTGAAATCGAAATGTCTTCTGTACATTTAGTTGTTGCTATTAAAATGTGATAATAGTTGATTTAACATCGATTTTTTAAAGATTTTATTAAACATCAATAGTATTACTACCGACATTAAATACAGCGATGAATTTATTTTGTTTTAGAAAATCGGAAAACACGCCAGCATCCAGACAACTATTAAAGATAATTACCAATATGGTACAATACGATCTATACAATACAATGGAGTTTACAATTTTAACTGAAAGATCGTGAAAGTCAGCGGTCTTTTTCATTTCTAACTATTTGAATGCCTTAATAACGTTTTCTAAATGTACATATTTAAATTCCGAATGAATGCCACTTTTCCTTCGGTAGCGATTCATCAAGAGTGGAAGATGAATTAAGAGATTTGGTGGTTGATATTAGAATGTCAGTAAAGAATTTTTCAAAGGCATCAGCAACATCTTTGTCATTTTTCAAAATTTTGTTATATGTCTCAAGCTGGATAGTAAGATCGCCATTTCCAAATTTTTAGTGTCATTTTTTTATGCCACTCCAAGTTGTTTTCATTACGTTTTGGTTTTTATTTTATTCTTAATACACCCAAATTTTGGTAATATTAGTTATCAAAAATCTATTGAATGAGTAGATTATGATTTTATTCGAAGTTATGATACACTTTTTATTTTAAATTTTTATGACTTGCGCTCTCTAAATGTCTTTAAAACGTTATGGACCTATATGTCAATATGTCATTATTATTTGTGTTTTAACTTCGGATTGTTGTTGATACTTAAATTATTGATATTTGCCTAAAAATGACAATAACAGTAGCTTCTATAATAAATATGGTCAGTAAAATATCATTTTTACATTGTTTTGATGTTGATTAAAATAAAAAAAGGAATTCATGATCAGTTTGTGTATAATAAAAATGAAAATTCTATTTTGCCTGATTTCGCCATCTTTGGTATGAATATATTGTACGCAATATGTTGTTACGAGTATAATCATCTATTATTTATGCGCCAACTGATATACACATGAATGTATTTTTGCGTTGAAATAGAAACAACTTTCAAGATCGCAATTATCTTAGATATCTTCTTATCATTACAATTAAATGTAAAAAACCCAACCTCTAACAATAAATACATTCCATTATTATCGTTTTTTTGATTTACGCCCTTTTATCAACGCGATAACTGTACCAAAAGAAGCATTTTATCTTACGAAATCTCTGTAATAGGATAGGACTGTCATTGGCATTTTGTAAATCCTGCAGAGCGTTTTGTCCCGTAACACCAGCCAGTCGAATAAGTTATTGCTGTGTTTTCCAAAACGCAACGCGGTACGGCCTAAGTCATGACTGTAATATCTCAAAGGATTAAATGCCTACTGCTCGCGGAAGGGTTGGCAAATCTTAGATTAGATCCTATCCATTTTATGAGATTGGCGAGGTTTCCGTTTAATGGATGCAGATTTGGAATTTAGCGGAATTAATTATAGTTATTTGTTTCGCTTGGTGTTTATGTCATATAGTAAGAAACAAAAACACAACAGACGAAAAATAAAATTTAGCCGAGAATAATGTTTAATTTATCGATAAATATAGTTTAAACACTTTAAACTAGCTCGTTACATTTAGATATTTTGGTACTTTATTTGATAATTCCTCGAGTTTATTTAACAATTATATTGTCATATCTTGTGAATAAATATAATAGTCAGATAGTATTAATTTGAAATTTAGTGCAGTTTGTAAAGGGACTAACAAAGTTTCTATTTTTTTTTTTGTGATATTGGCAATGAATCGATATTTTGATAAATGATACTCATTTATCTAATGAATTTAAAAATGTACTCAAATTCAGAAGAGCCTATTATATTTTGATGCACTTTTCAACCGATGAATTATCTGTTTTGTTTTATTGTTTCTATTTAATTGTCGCCAGTCAATTTGATCTTGCTTACATTAATTCATATATTCTTCTATAATTTTTAAATGTGGATTCAGTTCTTAATTTTCATTACAATTTTGTGCTTTCGCATACCGTGAGTGCATGGACTACTTGATTTCCGGTGTACGGGAGGCAACTGATAATTCTTTTGTAATTGTTATTTGTGCAACAGCAACTGCCATTGAACAGGTTTAACAATCGTCCATGATGGAGCTAGGACTGCCTGTGTATAGCCACAAGACCACAGTGTACTCCCAATCCCATCACCAACACTACATATATATGGGCAATGCACTCAATTCCATTTCTTAACAATTCATGAGCTCGTCATATTAGTTTCTTCCAAATGTACGAAATGCAATAAATAAATTAATCTGTGTATCTCAAACTGCGTCGAAATTCCAATTGAATCTCTCAAATTATAATTTTAGTATTATTAACAATATTTTCGATAATAATTATTGTATACATTTAACAGCGACATTAAAAAGTACCATAACGTGGTAATTTTCCCATTCTTGCCTTCCGTTTTCACGATTAAAGACACGATGGCGGATTCGATATATTCCTATTCACTCAAAAGCAAACTCTTTTCTTCACTCAAAACATTAGTTACAACCATTTGCACATATCCTAAAATAAATGAATGAACATTAACTGTTACGGACAGCCACTCTCTTAATGTTGAATTGGACAATATATATTATTTTGTTTTATACGAACGAACTTAGGTTAAGATTCTTTGTAGTCAATTGTGTTTTGGTGTGTATTTATTAAACAGTTTGAATAATTGTGTTTTATTACCCGGGTAGTGATTAGTTGTTAGGAATTGTTAATTTTGCGATATTCAGCTATTTTGTCTAATTTATATATTTATTGAGTTTTAACGGAATTTCTTGTATTGTTTATTGTGCTTAATATTTTTATCTTGTCTCATTTTATTGTGTATATTATGTTTTTGTCATATTTAATCGCAAATACGAATTTACTGTTTTGTGCATATGAGTTGCATGTGAAATTGTGCCTTGGCGGAAAGGACCAATCAGAGGCTGAGAACCGCGGCCGTCGTTACGGTGCGATCGCAAAGCGGTATTCCGAGTATTTTTCACATATGGTGGCACTCATGTGTGAAAAATGAAAACTGCATGGCCACACCCCCTCTATTAAAATGTATGCGACTCAAATGTGCAGGCGGATGCGTCATCTATAAGTTGCAGCGGAATCGGTGCATCTGTCGTTTGCGCTCGTCCCGGTGATATACTCCGGTTACTGCACCGTTTGCACGTCGAGCCCGCGCACGGATTCTGCGCCTATGGAGCGTTCCCGCAGGTATACGCTTCAAATGCCGATCGCTATTTTAGTTATTTAGTGTGTTTTACACACATAAGTAAATTGCTATTGACTACGTGAGGGCGACCGCATGCAGACCAGCAGTAGTCCTTGGGGAGGTACTTGCTCGGTTACGGTTAACGGTCAAACTCCGTTATCGGTGGTCATTCCAATTCCGAATTTAATTCAGTTATGTTGCGTTACGTCTTTACGTAATGGTTATAGGTCATGTTTGAATGATTAATGTAAATTCAGTGATTTAAAGGCCTAAAGCCCTCGACCGGAACAGTTAGATTTTTAACCGTCTTTCGTGATTTTTTGCCATCCCTCCACTACTTGCTTTTACAAGTGTCGTCTATTATTTAATCTATTACACATAATAAAAAATAAGATTTAGTTATTTTTGCCTCTTCCCGGAGCAACAACGTCACCTATGACGTTATTACGTCGTGGTAACCCGGAAGGGTTTCAACGACCTTCGCACCGTTGGCATCCCTTGTGCCTTCTGGCCGCTTTAGATGAAGCTTAACAGCCTACGGGCTACAGGCAGGTGCCTTAATGTTTCAGGGGGTTTTTAGTCCGTGCGAGTCAGACCGTGCGCCCGGGCGCACGGACTGCCTATAACGGGTTTTTGGCCTCCTTCCTTTCTAATGGGAGAACCAAAACAAAAAAAAAATGCATCCGTCGCAGTTGTATTCCGATCGCCACATATGAAATATGAAGCTCGCCTGTAATAAAAAAGCCTGATCGCTTGAAAATGCTGTCCATCATTTTGCCCACCATACTACAAGAAATATACGTTCATACTACTACATACTACGTTCTCCGAGGCGACTGCAAAGGAAATCTAAAGTGCGGCCTTACGCGGCGATACAGAAATCGCTGTTACATTATCAATTAATCAGTTTATTTAGTTGGTATGTAAATACCAACGAAATAAACAACGAAATGAGTAGATATTTAAAAAAAAGAAACAGTAAGGTTACGGGAAAGTTTGAACTTTTTACTAAAGCTTATCATTGCAGTAATATCGAACCATATAATTATTACTTGCATCAATTTTTTTTACTCTTTACATTTAGCATTCACAACCATACTAGCGCTTTTATTAGCTAGGCATTTAAGGTAGGCTAACTACAATTATCCGGTCATAATCTTAACCACTTTAAGAAATCCAGAGAAAGACTAACAAAAGTTATTCAACCCGCATCCTTTGGGTCGACGCCGCCCGCGCCGGCTGGCCTCAAGCCAGGCAGCACCTTAAAGCTTCATTGCGATTACGTGACCCTCCAATTATTGAGTTTGCTTAAAAGGCGAGCTATATAGCTTTGAGTAGATGACAGACTGAGCTTCTTTTCATTTGTTAGTCTTTACAACTGACTCCGTGCGGCTTTTCCGGTAAAATTAAAACGAAATCTTCTGCCTGATGTTGGACGTTTTTAGACTCTTTGTATTGTTATATATAACGTACAGCTTACTATATTATACTCCAGTTAGTATTTATTTCTCATCCACAACTCATATTGATCTATCAATCGCATTTGAAAAAATATATAAAAGTCTCTTTTGGAATTTTTTCTTTAGAATAACTTCAAAAAAACATTAAAAAAATATCATACTGATACATTTAGTAGCTCTTGAGTGATGTCTGGACAAAAAAAAAATGATTTTCATTATATATTACGAAATAAAAAAAAATATTTCGTAAGAAACCTTAAAAGCTTTATTTGAGTATAAAAATGGGCCTGGTAAGACATGAATTTTTAATATTAAGATAATTCGCACCGTACCCTGATTTTCTATACGAAATGTATGGGAGCAATTATTTCTATAATCTAATTATATGTCATACAAAATATTTTCATATACTTCTTTGTCGAGAAATAATCGCTTTCAGAAAATCTTTAGGTATTTTTTTAATAAGTCATTTATTTAAAAGTCATTCAACGTCAAACTGAATTTCCCGTCAATTTGAAAGATTTATCAGTATTACAGGAAAACTCCTATTCTTATGAAAAAAGTGCCCTTAATTATACATGTAAAGTATAAATTAAAATTCCAAAAGATATCATTAACCATTAAACAAATAAATATCATTACATTCTTCAATCAATTCTACTCCTCATTCAGCTACATCATTAGATACTGTTAATGTTTTAAAATTTTCCGTATACGTTCAAATATTTTCTTTAAAAAATTATGCTTCATATCTATAACTAAATACACTTTTTCAATATGTCTAATACTTCCACCGTAATACTCGACAATCGTTCTATTTACGGTACTTCGAATACGGGCTACGAATACACCTATATCCACACCTACAACATTGGCGCGTTACGAATTCAAAATACATTCCGATTCAAATCAAATCAAATAGAAAATACCGTTATTAAGTAGGTAGTAGAAATTGCACTAGAAATGCGTCATAAATAACTGTTTTTGACATTAAAATTACCACCCATTCCAAATGCTGATTCACCATGAGAAAAATGGGCAAGAAAGTCAATGTTTGCTCTTTTTTACTGATGGATATAAAATATTGAATAATAACTAATTTAGTACAGTACTTAGTAATGACATGAAGTAACTTGATAGTCGAGCAGTTCAACCCCATGGGTTTTTATCATAACATATTCAGACACAGTATAATAAATAATAATGCCATATAACTTTCTTTTAACGAAACACTTAAATTCATAAAAAGGCAAATTTTGAATTTAAGCTGGGATCTTATTATAAAAGCGCACACATTGCCCCTTAACCGATGTATTAACTTTGCTTAGACGGGTTTTACGAGCAGTCGGATCGTTCTTATGTCTAGTGTCGATGTTATGAATGTCGCTCCTTTTTGGATAGTTTCTATATGTCCCTTGACATATACTCGATGTTCATATATGTATTGTGATGTTAAAAGTTAAAACAATAATTTTCTGCCACTGGTCTTAAATCATAAACATCAAGAATAGCTCGTTTCTTCAGTAAGAAAATTGTGTTAACATCGAGTGCGTGATCATCACAAAATTCTATAGGTCATGAGATTATGAAAAAAACTGAAATAAACTAGTCTCGCGGCGCTTTCATCTAAGTTGCTGAATTCTTTTCACTGCATATGCTGCAGAACTGAGCCTTTTCGCTAATCTATTAATGTGAGAATTTCAATGCAATTTAACATGTAAACTGAGATTAAGAAATAAGGTTGTGTCTACAATATCTAGTACCTCATTCTTAACTATTACGTTGCAGTTGACCGGTTTAGTATTTTCAAACGAAATTGAACAAATTTGTTTTCCCTTCATTGAGAAGAAGATTATTAATACTAAACCATTCAACTACTTCAGAGACGGTACAGTTTACTTCGTCAAAAGCTGGTTGTTGCCTATTAATCTTAAAAAGTAAAAAAGTATCATTAGCTAACAGTACAATCCCATGCCCATCTTTAACATGTGGTAGATCATTATTGTAAACTAGGAATAGAAATGATCCAAGAACTGAACCCTGCGATACACCCATAGTGACTGTTGAGCCCGACGACCTCTCATCATTAACATCGACTCTTTGAATTCCACCTCTTAAATAGACTATAGAAGTGCAAGCGACCAACCAGTGACACCATAATGATGTAGTTTCTTAATCAATGTGTCGTGATGAATGCAATGAAAAGCCTTATATAAATTACAAAAGATACCGATTGCGTCCCGTGAATCCTTCCGGGCATCAAAAATCTGTTGAATAAGCTCAACACTTTGTGAACACAAGTTGTTGAAAGACCCTTTGTGAATTCTAATTGTTTAACGTTCGGATTCACAAAGGGTCACTTAACTTTATAACATAAGTTATTATTATAAAAATACCACAATAATACCGCGACTCAACCTGTGCCGTCAATTCTATTAAATTACTCTGCAAACGTTGCATTTGTTGCAGCAGACTTTGACATTCAGAATTATTTTACGGCACCGTTTAGTGATTAAAACACAATTGGGTTTCTCTGTGAAAAAAGAAACGACATTTAATGTTCTTAATCACAATGAAATCACAATTACGGTTCATGACATAATAAATCTGTCACGATGACACTTGAAAGAAAATTATATTTTTCATTACATATATATAATGCACAATGACACATGTATACTTTTACGTCACTTAATATCAAAGATCTTGGGAACGTGGATAAAATTAATGAGATGTTGTATTTAAAATAAATGCAACGTTTCGTTGATTTATTTTCACCTTCTTCAGGCATACTGTAACAAATATAAAATAATGATCCATTTGCATAATACAATTTTTGGAAAAATTACTCAAATTAATACAAATACATTACAAAAGTAAAATCAAGACGTAAATAATAAAAATATTTACTTTTAAGGTTAACATCCTCGTAAATGAACTCTTGCAATTATTGCTACGTCAAAATGTAATATTAATAAGATCAGTCTGATTCCGAACATATATGCAGAACTTTGAATAAACTCATAACTGAGAATACAAATTACTTTAATTAATACTTGACAGGAAAATATCTCTGGGTGACAGAATACAACTGATAACACATAGATTACAAACTCATAGACTATAGGTAATCAATACATTACATCAATATGCATGAAATACCAAGTCTACTTTATCTACACAGTCATGTTACCCATTGATTTCAAATTCTATATTGTTAATTCAAAAGCCACTTACTATAATTTAATTCCAATAATTTAAAAACAATTTGACAACTCAGAAATTATGGACACGGAGAGGAATTTTATGAAGAGGAATCTCAGTGAGATGATTTTCATTAAGGCTCTTAACTGTGTGAACTTCAGAAGGTCACTGAAAGTCTGAGCTCGATTTATAGTCACCTAATTGATGTTGTTAAAAGGTCACTTGAATAACTAAGAATTTAATTATAGTAAAAGACTTTTGAATTAACAACATAGAATTTGAAATCAATAGGTAACATAACTGTATAGATAAAATGGATTTAGTACTTCGGTGCGTATTGATATAATGTATTGATTACCTATAGTCTATGAGTTTGTAATCTGTGTGTTATACGTTGTGTTCTGTCACCCAGAGTTATTTTCTTGTTAAGTAGTAATTAAAGTATTTTGTATTCTTAGTTATGAGTTATTCAAAGTTCTACATATATGATCGGAATCAGTCTGATCTTATTAATGTTAATTTTGACGTAGCAATAATTGCAAGAGTTCAGTTACGAGGATGTTAACCTTAAAAGACAATATTTGTATAATTCATCATTTGAATCAATTTGAGTAATTTTTTCAAGGAATGCGTTATGCAACTTATCATTATTATATATTTGTTATAGTATGTCTGAAGAAGATGAAAATAAATCACCGAAACGTTGATTTTTTTTTAATATAACACCTCATTAATTTTATCCACGTTCCCAAGATTTTCGTTATTAAATATTTGTAAAACATTGATGAGAATCTACACAGTGACTTTTACGTTACGTCGCACGGGTCGAGTAATAACGTTAGATCCTCTCCCTTCATATTAAGTTTCACGATAAAGAAAACAAAAAAAAAAACTTATGAGGCACACAAATTAAATATTGTAAGACCAAGCTTCGCCAGCGAAACCCACAGGGAGAGCCGCTCAAAAAATACTTGTATCGCTTTTCTCTCCAAATATGTGTAGTGTATGTATTTTACGAGAACTATCCTCGGCGGAGCCGGCTGGATTCGCGCCCCGCCGCCCGCGAACGAGACGTAAAGTTTCTTACTGTGCCTTAAGTTACGTCGTGTCCTTTATTACGCTGCCAAAATTGCTTTCAGATAAGCGTATACTTACCTTGACAATGGCCGCGGTTTAGCGGCTTCGTTCGTGTGAAAACGAGAACGGTATTATTGTAGGTTTGTCATAGATGATCTGATTTTCATTTAACCGAGATAGCAAGTAACGATTTGGTTAGAGACCAGAAATTATTTGTTTAATCATATTTATGTAATTATTTTTTTTAGATTTTATGTACATTTTATTCCGGAGTAAGCAATTCACATAAATTCGATGTAGAATCAAAGCTAACAGCACAAGTTACAAACGTCACTGTACCTACACGGAGTAATGTGTTATCCTAAATGGCGTAGCATGTATCCTTTGTAGTAAATTCTACTTAGCATGACAGGTTTGATGAAGGCTCTATCGCTGTTTACAGGTTGAATATATAACAGGAGTGTAGTTATTAATATATCCTTAGAGTGTCAGTTTTATATAAGCGGACCTAGCATTAGAGTCGATGCCTATATTTCTTATAAGAACCTAATACAATATAAGTACTTTTACCTTACCCTCAATTGTTCAAATGAAAACAATTTAAAGAAGAAAGAGTATAGAATTAGTTGTACAATTTGTTGAATAAATGGTATGTATGTCAATATATAGGATGGTAGAAGAAATTATTGTATAACATATCATTTTCAGTGTTGTCTTGAAATGTGGAAGTGGTCTCTAATAGGTTAATCAGTGTAAAATCTCTTCAGAAACATTAAATTTTCTGACAGTATCGAAATGGCATCCACTCTACTGTATTTTGTCAAAAGCAATGTCGATGATTTCAAAGATTTTACTTACCCTCGAATTGCGAACTCTGCTTCAAATTATCTCAAAATTGTTTTTAAGTGTAAATATGTATAAAACGAAGCATTGCTTACAACTAATCCATTTTAGGCTTGTTCAGTTTATTCAAATATGGCGTGGATATTGAAACAATAGAAAATAACAAAGTTACTTTTAGAAATAACCTGGCTATAATAATTTTCGGTTTCTCACGATTAATTTTCAGTAGCCTCATTATGAAGGTTTGGTAGAATAATTAAGAAAAGAAAAGTTACGTGATTTTCACTTTTGTCTCTAAAAAACACCGATCACATATTTCGCACCGATTTCAAGTACAATTGAATGAAGATCAGCAGTTCCAAATCTCTTCTGTGACCTTCAATGGCTCACCACTGCTCGCCGCGGCTCACCGTCATGCAATGAGCCATCGGCCTCGCCCTTCATGAGTCTGCGCTGCAGCGGGGGAGTTGCCGACGCGTTGTTGTCTTTCTAAAAATTTTGTCTATTGCAATTTTGTCGATGGCTTTAAATATTCTATAGGATTGAAGAATTTTAAATATAAAATCGATGTATTCAGGGAGAAGTTACGTGGCTATAAGTCTACATTACAAGCCTACATTACTATATTTCAGCGATGAGTTTTTAGATATACAACAAGTCGTACAACAAGGCGGTAAAGTTTGACAGTTTGTCAAAGAAGTTATATCATTAATTATGTTCTAGTTATAATAGTTATACATTTATTTTTTGGGAAATGCGTAATGTCTTTGTTCAAATATCATTGTTTTTGTATAAAATGTAAAAACAATGACTTGAGAGAAGGAAATTTAAATAAGTAAGTATACACAGAAAGGCATCAATATTCTAATATATAAATATACACAGAAAGGCATCAAAATTCTAATATTTCCATTTAGCAGATATACAATCTATATTTGGTAGAAATTATTCTACCAAGGCGGTCCCGATACTCTTCAATAGAGTATCATAGCGCGTGCTATGATAATTTGAACAGTAGGACGTAACGGCAAACAAACAAGTTGTACAACTATCGTTCGACGGACCAGTAACAACGCCTGCGCCCGGCGCGAGTCGGGGCAATTGAATCCCTTCGTGCCGGCGCTTTGGCACCGACGAAATAGTTGCACAAAAGCCGCGAATACTTTACTAATACATTGTCATGACGCTAATGTGGCCATGGATTTGTACGTAGAACCCCATGAATGGTAGACATTATTGTATTAAAATTTGTAAATGCAACCACGGTATACTTTACTATGTGTCAAAGACATCAGGACTCTTTAATATGAAATTGTGCCGCAGATAAAACTTCTTAATTGCAATTCAAAACCTATAAGCGTTTCACGATTAATCTCCTCTGAGCAGTGCTGAAGTAACTTAGCACTTAGTGGATTATTTATTAAAATATACATTATGTGATATATAATAGTTTATTTACAAAATAATTATTCTGGGGAATGAGAATCACGATAATATAAGCTCATTTACATGATAATAATAAGTTAATAGTTGGAATGTATGCAAATGTTTTCGTTGTGGGTTCTTTTCAAATAAATATATTCTATAAAACGCACATAAAAACACAATGTATATATGTTTTGGTATAGTAAATATTTGCTTTTATTTTATATGGTTTTTGTTACATAAAATTTAATAAATTTAATTTTTTTTTTGAAGAAACGTCTTAAAACCTAGTTAACAGTAAAAAATAGAGTTGACAACACCGTTGCACTGTAGTAATATTTTTTATTATATGAAATTTTTTTAATGCAGATGGTCCAGTTCCGCTCAGTATAAATTGCCCTGTGCAGTTGAAGTTTTTTCCGCTATTCTGTTGACTAGACTTTCATATTCAAGTTGCATTATCACAAATGCATACTTTTAGAAACTGTCACGAAAATAAGTTTCAATTTGAGTGCTACAACTTTTCGATGTAACAATTTTAGTGAAATTAATAGCGATCGATAGAAAAAGGAACCTTGGCTCTCACGGTACACATCGTCTATTCACGAAACCGTTATAAGGGATAACTGTCAATGGTATTTTTTTGGTCAGCTTTCTTTCTAAAATGCTTTCTACATTTTAATAAATAATTTGATATAGATCTTTTCATATTGAAATCTTGATCGTGTGGAGTGAAAGTTAAGACTTATCTTTAACTCATTCAGTTAGATAATGAAAGTACGCAAACATGAAATTGGAGTAGGTTTTGGAAGCAAATTTTTAGAATAAACAGAACACATTGCGCTATCGCCTTTGGGTTTCAAGAAATATGCAAGGATAAACAGAGTTTATCAATATTTTCTGTAGTGAGTTCTCACTGTCTAATTTAGAGACGACGGTTTAACTTTAATACCGATTTCAGTCCGACGGCTGACAATAGACTAACGAAAACTCTATTCAGAAACGCGTACTAACGTTAATACCGGTACTTGGGTGGGACTAGCGACGGTTGTTTTATTAAACCACCTCGAACCAGGTTTAAGTGAGTTAGTACAGGATTTGTGTAACAGGTTAAAAACAGCTGTATGCGCGAAATGATTTCATATTTGTAGTTATGGAAATAAATGATGTGATGATATTAATGATATTATATGATAAGACTAAATTTATGAAATACCAATTGAATAACAGAGGATTTATCGCAAAAGACTCGATCTATTCGAAATTTTTACTTTGTACTTGAAACTTTCTTTTGTGATTATTGATGTCTGTTTGTTTACTTCAATTATCTTAATTTTTGACTGAATTAAGTTAACTAAAAAAACATTATCTTCTTCACTCTTTCTTTTTTTTAGTCGCATTAGGTTTTCCGTTAATTAACGCTATTTCAAATTACAAAAGATAAATTAAATAAATAATTAAAGTCGAAATTAAAACCTCGTATGCCAATAGTGCCATATTATTGACCGCTGTCAAAATAATCCCTTGTTAAAACGATTAATTACAATAGGCAGTTGATTTTTGTTATGCCTATAATATAGCATGTATTCGCAAATAGTTAGCATTATTATGTGTTGCCATTTAAAATATCTAATACCGGTGCTTACAAATACCGCGCTTATGGACGACTCTGAATTGAATTGACGTAGGTTAGTTAATCTGTCCTTAGTACTGGTTTAATTAGAACCACCTTAGTACTGGTTTTAAGACAACGTTTCTGAATTGGACAGTTAGTGTGGAAGCCTTTGAGAAATATTTTTAGGACAAATATTATGCTAATTTTGATGTCAATTTATATATTGATTCATTTTCAGTTATACTTTGATTCGAATAAATTGTCCTTGGAATAACAAAAACGTGGCGGTCCTGTCGCATGAGGCGCGACCTTTCGCAGTCGAATTCCATTTATAATTGGACGAGTTTAAGCAAAGTGTCTCTACGTGCCAAGCTTTATCGACCTCATACGCGGGGCGGCGGCAGCGACTCCTGAATTTTGTAGTTTATCGTGCACTTACAGCATTCGCAACTTTGCCGAAGTGACTAGAATATTTCATATACGAATATATGAAGAAGCGTAAGCTTTAATCGCGTGGACTCCATATATTAATTTACAGTAATATTTTTTCTACCTTAAACGTTTCTTCTGCGGTGATAGTCAGTTGCGTGAAACATCTTTTATAGATACTAAAAGTAGCATATGATTGAGCTACCGCGGCGGATTGAACGGAAACAGTGAAGCAGAAGAGATATGCAAAGATCGTACCGTGTGGAAATCTGTGGTCACTGACTACTCTTCAAAGAAATAGGTTTGAATTTTTTTTATCATATTCAATACAATTAATAGAAAAAAAAACGAGAGGTGTCATGAGACACGCGGTTATTTCGCTTTACATTATGATATATCAAATAACAGGAACAGTGAAATAAATTAATAACTTTTGAGAGTAATTCAAAAAGAAATGCTAAATAATATCTTAAGGAAATATTAATTTACTTATCCTAAAATAAGATAAAATAGTGAATTTAAGTCATATAAAAAAAAAACATTAAATTAGCAGCACTTTCGTATTTTTCTTATTAAAAACTTTCATCAAGCTGTTCAATTATGTAATTTTTGAAATCGATAATAGACGTTTTATTTTATACGTATAAGTGTGTTTATTATCGACTAAGAGCGTATTGCACCGTTTCCTTCTAAAGAGATATTTAATAAAAAATCATTCTCAAAATAAAATTTGCGCTCCGTGTCCTTCTTTTAACGAGTTTCATCCAGAACAATCGTCAAAGGAGGACGTGGAACGAAAATTTTATTTGAAACTGACTTTTTGTTGAAAGTCAGTTTAAAATGAGAAGGGTGGAAGAGACCCTTAAAATTGAAAACTCTATTTACACAACCAAATAAAATTCTAAAAATAAACATAAAAATTACCTCAATGACACTTTTATTCATTGCAAATGCATTTGATAATACTAATACTATAATACAAAAAAAATATTATAAGAAACTCTTTATTATTAAAATATGAAAAACATTTTCCCGACCTAAGTCAGGGCAAAGTTTTTTCGTATTTTATAGCTAACAAGTTGCAGTGAAATCTCTCTTGTTGTTTTGTTTGTATCTAAATTGTTTTGATACCATTAAATAGACAACATTTTAAAAATAGAAAAATAAAAATTAAAAACTGTGTCTCGCCATTTTTCGGTTGTATTTTCTCCGCCAAAATGAATGAATCTAATGTAGAAATTCAATGCGTTTTAAAGTTTTATTACAAAAAAGGGAAAATTGCGACAAAAGCCCAAAAAAAAATTGTAGGGTTTATGGACCTAATGCAGTGTCGGTAAGAGTAGCACAAAACTGGTTCAAGCGTTTTCAGTCCGGTGATTCAGTTGACAAAGATGAACCTCGCTCTGGTCGACCTGTTACGAATAAAGTCGATGCCATTTTGGAAAAAGTAAAGCAAGATTGACATATTACTTTTTACAGCATGGCCGAAGAGCTAGGGCTTGATTACAAAGAGTTTTGACTCATTTGAAAAAAAATCGCTACTTGGGTCCCACACGAGCTCACTGAAAGAAATCTAATGAACCGTGTATTCATTTACAATTCTACATTGAAAAGTAATAAGACCGAAAACGCTTTTGAAAAAATTGATCACCGGTGATAAAAATGGATTACTTACGACAAGAACGTAGGAAAAGACGTTGGACAAGAGGTAAGAATGCTTCTTAGAATAGTCCATGAAATAGGAAAAAACCTTTTACCGACCTTGTTCATAGATATTATTACCAAAACGTTGAAAAATGAAATTAGCGCCGTGCCTCGCGCGTTTCCGCCACACTTGCTTAATTAACTATTATCTTAATTAACCATCTAAATTAACTATCCCTCATCATCCAGAATCCTCTCAAATATTCTTTAATATTCTAGAAGGTTCTAGAATATTCCAAAATATTCTAGAGATACTAAAATCATACACGAAGGTTTGTTTTCTTCCAGAATGCACTCAAACATTTTAAGATGTTCGTTAATATTCCAGAAGAATCTGGAATATTCGGAAATAATCTAAAGCTACTTAAGTGATATAAAAAGGTTTGTCACCGTGCAAAATACTCTCTAGCGTTTTAAAATTATATTAAATATTTCACAAAGGTCTGCAAGTTTCTAAGAGCATTCTAAACTGTCTAATAATCACAGAAGATATTATAAATGGTTTATGTTATAATAATATGTAACTATAGAGGTGCATTCTCAAATACGTGTAAAAGACTAAATTCTTGGGAATTTTTTCAATTTTTTAAATACAGTATATCCTAAATTTAATATATACTAAAATGTTCTGGTACTGGTAAATTTAAATAATTCCGTAAAGAAAAACAGAAAAAACTATTGGTATGTTCTAAAATGTTCTGGTACTGAAAATTTTGACTGTCGAGTGTATACAAGTCAAAACTTACTCACTTTTCGTCATTTTTATTTAAGTAGCAGTCAAGAGATGATCAACGGTAATCAAAATGAAAATTAACCATACAAATTAAAATTGATTTCGAGAAAAAAAATGTATATTTTAAAATGTTCCTCTACTAAAAAAATCAATCGTCCATGGTATATAAGGCTAAACTGGTAGACTTATCGCTTCAAATCAGCTTTTAGTTTCAGCTTAATAACAGTCAATAGAAGATCAAGAAAAATTAAAAGTTAAAAGTGATCAAAGAATTTTAAACGATTTGAAGAACAAAAAAACCTATATGTATTAATAAACTAACGCAACAATTGCAAAATTAACAACAAACATGAAACTGCAAATTTCAGAATTTCAGGAGATGAAAGAGTGCAAGCGTTTTATGAACAACGTTTACAAAGAGAAGAAGGCATGTATTCAATAAATTAAAATACTGGCCAAATCACACTGCCTAATGAACTATGTAACATTGTTGAAGCAACTAAGCAAGTCATAAACAAAATATACCCGAATATTATTGAAAATTATACCAATTCGAAATGGTGATGCCGTCAAGTTATTTTAGCGACGAAGAACGAAGTTGTCAAGGACATCAACAGGACCGTTCATAAAATAACTTCAGCGGTAGAAAAAAAATATATGTCAATCGATATAACGGCTGAAGAAGATGCAAGCGTAAATTTTCTTATTGAACTTTAAAGTTTTTTGAATATTACAGGAATGTCATTACACTGCCTTAAATTGAAAGTTGGCTCGAGAGTTATTTTATTACAGAACTTAAACTCGCTGGAATTGAGAAATGGTACTACGGGATCTCAGCGTCAAACAACTACAGAATAACGTTATCGAAGTAGCATAATGACTGATTAAGAAAAGGAGCATGTATTTATATCGCAATAATATTTAATATCAAGTGGATTGCCCTTCAATTTTAAGGATTATAATTTGCGGTGTAATATGTAATATGGCAATTTCTCCACCGCCGTGAAAACCCACACTTCGGATTTATTCCTTCGTCGCTTCGGAGAATAGATTTCTTACAATGTGGGCAGAAATGATGGACAGCGTGAATTTTCAACTTGTATATTCAGCACGAGCTTCACATGTGACTGTTGTAGTACAACTGGGATGGATGCACCAAAATGGCTGCAATTCATAGGCAGTCCATCCATCTGCACATATGAACTGCAAAAATTACAGAAAGAGCGTGGCCACGAACTTTGCATTTTTCTGCATTAGCGCCATATGCGCTTGGTACACCGATTCGCGGCCGTACCGTATAGACCACCCCGGCTCTCGGTCTCCTATTGGTCCCCTTCGTCATGGCACGATTGGTATGAAAATCATATGTCCATCGCAATACTTTCGTATTCACAATAAAACAAAGTACACACAAGAAATATTCCAATAAATAATTGAAATAAAAAATAAATAAACCAGTATACGTAAACAAACATTATAAATAAACAAATCCTATAGACAATCCTAATAACTAATTCCAAGCCGATACAGTGCATAAGCAAGTGTTGTTAAGAAAAATAAACAACAAATGCATCTAAAACAAAAAATGGAAATATACCCACGCACGCGTAGTTAGTGGCAAATTGATCTCTACATATCTAAAATAAGAATTTGTAACATCTGAGTTAGGAAACGTACGATGTATTCTAACCCGGGTGACGTCGGGTTTAACAGCTAGTCCTATGTGATCGATATTAAATTTTATGGATGGAAAATATTCACAAAGGTTACGTGGTACAATCAGAGAAGCACCAAGGCTTTTAATACTTAGATGCACAAGAATTTGTAAGCACATACAAGTTTATCGTTATTTATTTGTATGTTTTATAAGTTTTAAATAAAGAAGAAAAACTGGTATGATCTTTGATTTCATTGTCTGGACGATCACTCACCATCAGATTTGTGAAATAATATAAATTCCTTCTTTTATAAACGGTATTTTTCCAATCCAATAAATGTCACAATATAGTTGTCGAGAATTTTTGAAATACAAGTGGATTTAGAATCAGAATCGTGATGAGTTCAACACGCAACTCGCTCCATGTACGATTCGTTTCGCCGCTCGGGCAAAAGTAATGTAAAAATATCGCGAATACCTGCTCCCTCCACTCAGTCCTCTAACCTCCAAACCCTCTTTCTTAAATTGAAACCAAATTTAGATTCGTCAGTACAACCATCAGTCTCCCATCTACGATTTTTTTAAACCGGGGCAGTAACTTGATGGTGGCCTCTTCTCCCTCCAGTGTTTGAGATAAATTATTTAGAAAAAACTCTCAAATTGGCATTTTTAATTATCATAATCATAAGTAGACTAAATTTAATAAAATAAAGTAGAATAAATTTTCAATTTTTATTATCTATTTTCTAATAACTTTTTCATAAAATTGTATATATGAAACATGTCATTTGTTTTCTACATACACTCATTTTGTCATTCTTGAGTTTCGGACTTTTCAAAGTTAATAGGCGAAGCTCCAATGCTACCGTTTTCCATAATTATATTGGAAACTTCTTTACCTTTTTTTACAAAAAATATATTATTTATTTTTCTACAAAAATAAATCATAATATCTCTTGGAAGGAAAAACCATTCAAAATATCCTTTATATTATTGTAAAGAAATTATATTTCTTCGTGCCTCCTGTGACTATCCGTACTCAATGTGCTGGCAGCTTAGAAGAGACGTCTCCATTTGTCTACGGAATGACAAATGTCAATGCTTTTTCAAGTTGGAGTACTTAGTGAAAAGCTATAATATTATAAAAATTAACATGTGCAGGGAATCGACAAACTAATGAAATGCTTTAAATGTCGTTTCTTTGTCCTTACAGGTATGATATTAACACTATAGTGTAATTATACATAGCGAACTGTACATAGCAATTGTACATAAAAATGTGAACTTATGTTAAAATAAACCTTTTTCTTTATAGAGCAACTCATTTATTTAATTTGCCGATTCCTAAAAAAATCTGGACGAATTCTTCTTATATAATTTTTGGTTTTATTTATTTATAAAATTAATAAATTTGTGAAATTAAAAAACCTGCCACGAAGTTGCCCACAATATGCCGTGCTGCAGCTGCTCGCAGCGCGTTACAGTATCAACCCTAAGACGTGTTCAAAAACCAACTGGGTGTTTTAAAATCAAATGAATAATTGATCGAACAACGTGCGTTAGATACTATACGCTTTGTGAAGCATGTTTTTTCTCAATGATATCATATTATGATTTTGGCACCTTCCGAACCTGCCGTCCGGGGCTGAACACCATACATAACGAGATTCGTGTAACACTCTATTGCATTCAAGTAAATAATAATATATATAATAACATTCTTAATACAGTGTAAGGGCAGTCATGGATTGCGATAATAGGAATGTTTAAAATTTTAATTATTTTAGTTATTGTACCACGTACATTAAGCTTGTCACACCAGAACCAACTTATTTTTGTTTAAATAGCTTCTATTCAATTCTATTGAATATTCCCACATGTTTGTTTAAAAATCATTCAAAACTGACGATAACTACACTAGCCGTAATTGTCACAAAGAAACTAACGTCTAAGAAAATACAAGAGTGCGCGTGAGTAACAAAATTGTCAATCGCTCAGCTTCTCGGTATTGCTGATATACTTCCTTTGGTACAGGGGGCGCATAAATTTCTATGGTTGTAATACTAATTGTTTTTATTCATACTGGTTCCATCTTTTGAAGCCGCAGCAATATTTTATGTTACATAATTTGTTTGGTCGAAAAATATCGCATATATATATACCTTTATTTGGCATATCATTTGTATTATAAAGATAAGTGTTCTAGAACTTACAAGATCTTTATATAATGTGACGTTCTTGTGAGTCATGAAACAACTAGTGCTTTGATGAAGGAAGTTCTCGAGTATTATAATTATAACGGGTTGAATTAAAAACAAATTGAAAAGTAATACCTGCAAATAAAATTAACACCCCCCAAATTGCCTCGTATTATTAAATATATTATATAAGAGCTATTTACACAGTTCGCTAAAAAGTAAAATATTATGGTATGGTAAGAATGTCACAATATTGTAATATAGCACTTTTGCTATATAATATAGCACACAATTTCAACGCGTATGGAATAGCTTCACTTAAGAACGGATCTACAGATTTAGTTGATTCTTTGTTTTTTCGTGTTCCTAATAGTCAGGATAAGGTTTGTATGAAAAAAATGACCCTTTGTATCTATCCGTCTGTCTGTATGTCCAAGGTAGCTGCAGAACAGGTAAATTCATCTCTATGCAACTTTTACTGGAAGGTAGAAGAGCTTACTGTGTCATTTATAGGGTATTATTATCGCGATATTTTTAAGGTTTTGTACAAAAAAAACCGTTAAAAATTGCATAATTTATATCTGCAAAAGTAATTTGTGATATATTATAATTTTATATTCACACAACGTAACGTTTATTAACTTTATGTACCCATGAAATACAAAATTAGCTCAAATTTGTTGCCTCTATAACACCTTCCAACTTTCACATGATTTCGTGAATCATGTGAAAGTTGGAAGGTTATTAACTCCACTAATTAGTTCCGCTTTGACAATCACTATGACTAATTCCGATGGGTATTACACAATTATAAGGGCTGAAAAATTTAAATAATGCTCAGATTAATTACTTTGGTCTTAATATAAATTATATGACCAGAGACAAAATATTTATTACTAGAATATGAGATTTATCTCAAGAATTTTCAGAGAGACTGAAATTTTCTGCAAAGAAGACGCCGATGTAGGTATGCCTTTGACGTGAACATTGTTTAAATTTATGGCGACGCGCGACGTCGGCCGCTCAGGCGCCCTTAGTAAGGGATACAGTTTTATGGGATCGGCGCGTGTTTGTGGAATTGTTACCTTTAAAAAAGAATGTCTTTTTACGTTATAAACGTGAACTCTTTGGATATTAGGTACCCACCTACATTAATTACTTATGAAATAATTTACTTTAGAATTTTTTTTCCTTCCGCCGTATCATAAAATACTACTAGTTTTAATAATACTAGTTTTTCACTAACGCCTCAGTTCGTGTGGAATTCGGTCCGTCGTATAAAGTTTCTATCATAATTTCCCTTACTCATCGGCCACTGTCCTTCTTGCTCCTTGTATACTTCTCGATAAGTTGGGAGCATCGTAATTAAAAGGTCGTATATGTTTTTGCTTTTTGATGATTAGGCAACAGTGAGAATACGTACAAGTAGAAATAAATTTTGCTGTGAAAGGACATATAATAAAAGGGAAAGTTTTGCTTTTTATGTAAGAGATTACTCGTAAACCTTTAAAAGAGCATGTATTGCGGTCAAAGCTATGTATATTAATAATAAAATAAAAAAAAAAAGGAAACGTAATGAAGATAATTTGGAGTGCCATAAAGAATTAAAATTGGGGATCATGATTAACAAACTAGCTTAAGACAGATAACAGAAATTTGAAAAACCACAGAATCTGCTGATGCTTTTGAAAAATTCTTTACTGACATTATTCGAATGTCAACCACCAAATCTCAATTCATCTCCCAATCTTGTTGAATCACCACTGAAAGAAAATGTTTTGCCCTGTAGCATTAATTATGAACTTAAATATGTAGATTTGGAAGACGTTTTTAAGCTGTTTAAATCGTTAAAATGAAAAAGATCGCTGATCTCCATGGTCTGTAAGTTAAAATTGTAAATTCCATTATTGATGTATTGCATCGCACTTGGTATTTATCTTTAATAAGTGTCTGGATGATGGCGCGTTTCCTGATCTGATGAAACAAAGTAAAATCACCCCTGTATTTATAGGCGGTAGGACATCAAATAACTTTAGGCCTTTATCCATACTACCCACATTTAGTGAAATCTTTAAAAATGATTTTAAATCAACTGCTGTCAAATTTTTGTAGTGACAATTTAATGCCCAGAAAACATTTCGGTTTCTCGCTGGGTCGCCCGAGAATTGATGGTGATAATGAACTTGTTCAACAAAATTTATGGTGTCTGGGAGGATTCGCAAGACGCTTTGAGAGTATTTTGTGATTTATCCTAGGCATTTGATGGTGTAGGTCAGATATTTTTATTGGGAAACTAAATGTAGTTTTAGTATTGTAATATTGTAATGATAATACGTTTAAAGTTAAGAAAAGCTACACTCAAGTTTCTTGCTCATTTTTCTTGAGGGAAAACTTCCTTACAAACGAGCGGTAAAGTGGTAAAACTAAGTATTAAAATGTAAATTCTTAAAGTATTGTAATTTATTTTAAGTGACGTTCATGACCTATGAAATAAAGATATATTTGAATATGAATTAAAACAGATAAAATAAAAATAGTTTATTTTCTCTTATCGTAAATATATGTTTTTAATACATATCATCAATTCAAAGGCACATCGGGTCATACTGTTTTATTTATTAATTTTTCAGATATTACTACGTCAAACACTAAAGGTGTGGGACAGCAGTCATTATTTAGTTTAATAATTATTAATTCAAAATAATGACTGCTAACATACTGCATTATTACTTTTATTGACGTGACAACGTCTTAAATTAGGTTGCGGCTTCACTTATGTGTAACGCTCGGTAACGTAACGATGAGTCACCGAACGAGAGAGGCTGCGTCTCTCTCCCACTCAACTATGATCGGTCTGCCGCGCGCTTTAGAATAGTTAGCTTGCAAATGTATTGCAAGTTATTGTATGTATATTTGTATATAAATACGTATGTATGTGTAAAGGTAAAATAAAATTTTGTTAATATGAAATTCAGTGCGATTCTTTGTATAAATTAATGTTTTAAATATAATTCTTTGTATAAATAAATGTTTTAAATTGTTACTATTATTTCATCCTTCTTCCTACTATACGAATGAATATTCACATTAAAATGATTTTACCATTCAAAGTCGTTGTCACGTAAAACTTTCGCCCATATACCGACTTTACAGGCAACCAAATTTTTTTATAATTTCAGACATGAATTTTAGTTATTAAATATGCGTCTGTTCTCAATTTGTGCCTGACGTGGAGCGTGATTTTCCGATGATGTGCATCGATGATTTTGCGAATGTTAAATACAGAAATGGGAAATATACAGATATTAAATTAACGGGTGTTTTAGTTTGACTTTGAATGTTTGATATTCTGTGACCTCGTATTACTGAGTCGTGGCTACTGTTTGTACGCAATCCAATTCAATAATTAAAGTTCATATGTTTTCATAAAATCGCTTAAAATGATTAGGTGTCGTTTTTAACCTATTGAATTATCACTTTTAATTTTATAAATGATTACCAAATGATCATCATGAAATACATATTTTGAAAATATCGCAATAAATTGAAAGAAAAAACATATTTAACGTGACAATCAAAATGAAATCTCTATTGAAAAACATCGTTCTTCAAATCAATTATTCGTTTTTAGGGTTCTGAGATAAAATAGCTAAAAGAGAACCCTTATAGTTTCGTTATGTCCGTCAGTCCGTCCGTTTGTATATCACAGGCAATTTATTCAAAAACTGCAAGACGTATATTGATGAAATTTATAGCGTATCTTGCATAAGCCGCTATTGGATTGATAATGAAATAACAAAAACAGAAAAAAATTTTTTGAGCTAACATCAACGTGTGGCATATATTTCGACTGTTATTTTAAAAACATTTTAAGGTTTCTAAAAAAATTTTCTGTTTATATGAATAATTTCGAAAATAATCGCTCCGAAACTAGCAGCAATTGTGCCCCTCCTCTTTATTTTCTAAGCCGTGTGTCTAAAAATATGAAATATTATTTTGTCAATAATACTTGAAACAAAAATTATATTGATTTTGATGATTGGACATACAATTTTTAAGTCATTGCGCTTCTGAACAAAAGACGTAAGTGCCATAAAGATACTTTTGTTGGTACACTCTACACTAGTTTAATAGTAATAGTCGACAACCTACATGTTTTTCTAGTTATAGGCGATTAAAGTGCTTATAACTGTTCTGTGCGGTAAACATGGAAAAACTGTAAGAACATATTTTTTTCATCTGTAATGCATTTCTTTGTAATAATGGCTACGGAACCCTATAATGAGCATGGTCCGACATACTGTTGGCCATTTTTTTTTGCTTTAATCTATATAAAATTAAGAGAATAAGTAATACTTTTCTCCAGCGTATCTATATAATAAAATGTTTTATTTATATTATATAAATATATTATAATTCGGTATCATCGGATAGGTCTTGATAAGAACTTGTGCCTTTTTACAGTTTCATATGTTGGTGGAATAAAGTCACTATTCTTCTTCAGAAGCGGTGCGCTGATTCTCTATTGGATTTTCTCTAAAATTTCGAGAAGTTTTATGATATCTACGGAAAGATAGGAAGAAATTTAATGCCGTTTGGTGACGATAAACAACATAACACTTATCTTCAGCCTATTCAGTTCTTTCCTTCTGGTGTTCCAAAAGCGGAATGAAGGTCTTCAAAGTGTTAAGCTGCAGCTAAGATACGTGCGAAAAAAGGATGTTATTGCCCGTCACAGACTATAGTGGTAGTGCACTAGAGGGCGCCGCGTGCGATGTACCGCAGTTTTGTCAAGCAAGCGTATATTTTGTATACGTAGCGTTACAATGCACTTATTAAATAAAATGCGTAAAAATATGTTATTTGGCAATAAATAATTAGTTATATTAAGTTTTAGGAGTGGGTTTATTTAGCGTCAGAAGTTATTTGTTAATTTTTCATTTATTTTTACTTTGTATAGATGAATTTGTTAGATAATCAAATATTATTATTATACACAATCCAATAATTCTTTTTATAGAATTAAGTCAAAAACTATATGTAGAAAAATGAAAGCATTAAAAAATAATAAAAAAAGAGTACACAAATTAAACTAAAAAGTTTCTCCAGTTTTCATTTCAACTAGTACTTTCAAACGACTCAACTACAAAGATTACAGAGCTTCAGATAAAACCTATCACAGTGCACGCCGACAAATGTTTATCATTAGTTTATTGACAGAACCCGGCGGTTTACAGGGAAACTCGATTAGGGGCCGTCGTAACTAATGTGGACTGTATGCACGGCCGTCCGTAAATCACTCTCGCGTTGCCATGGCAACTTTCTCGGCAAAACGCCGCGACTATACTTCCCGTGATCATATTTCATCTGTTACCTTCGATACTGAAAATTGCTCCAGTAAATACTATAAAAAGATACATTAGTTACATATCTTCACGGACCAAATAGTATCGCGCTATTGAATAGGTTGTTGTATAATATCAATATCGGCGCTTTTCATGAAACGGACTTGCGTGGAAGGTACTTGGAGACCTGGAGTAAAGATAGTGAAAAATTGCGTATTCATGAAATACAATTCAGCAACTTTGGCTTAGAAACACGTTGAGTTTGAATAAAAAAAAACTCATTCCGAAGGTGATAAAATTTTTGAAGAAATTGCGTGATCTTATTGTAATAAATAACGTTGAAAATCTTAAATGTTTAAATGTGTTCAAATATTTTTAAATTGGTTTCATAAGCGCACTATATTATAACGTTTTTATTTATTTCTTATCGTAGTTGCTAGGAAGGGAGTACGTGATTTCACTCTACAACAATATAATTCGAATCCTATTTCAGGTTGTATCGTATTAACAAACAAAAAATTACAACCATAGCAGTTTAGCCATTCGGTCGTGGTCGAATAACAAACATTGAAAATATATTTTTGTTATATTATTAAAAACAAATAAGATTGCCGTCCTTTTATTTTTTGAATATAGTTCAACATGTTTTTTGTTATTTTACTGAAAATTTTGAGACTACTAAATTTAAATTAGCGACTAGCATCAGTTCTTTATTAAACAATCCTTTCGTGCTCAAATATGCTTTATTACAAGGGCACACAGACTTATTTTGCATTTCCTCTCTTGACATAGGACGTTTCTCGACAGAGAAAGGACTTAGCTTTATCATAATTGCATCTAAAACAAAGAAAACAATCATCGAGAACGCGAGGGAGTAGTTAACGGTATACCAAAATTATACCGGATGGTATTATTTCATTATTCACAGGAGGTATATTACATTTTAGTGTAGTGTTTAAAATTAAAGACATACGATATGCATTTAAGCCTACGCTTAAAAATGTACTTCTAATAACTGAAATGAAGACACGATACTTAATGTTAGGAAAAAACGAGATACATATTAGGTCGGGGGAAAAGTTTTTAAAGTATTTTATTTACAAATTCAAGATAATTTTTCATCATATTTTATTTACATTTAATTGCAATGTCTTTGGATTCTTAGATTTTTTCGTTTCGGTATCTTCAAAATTTCTTAGATAGTGTTAGGTTAATTTATGAGGACTGGCAAGTTACTTGATGCAGTTTTTTGACCACAAGTCCCAAAATTTCTACAGCAATGGATCTATGTCACTAACCACAAATATGTATATATATATGCATATGCCATTTTGTGATTTCCTGCAGTCGATGCAACTATTTGTAAAAAAAATTTGATTAGATTTAGGTATCGACCGACAGAGTTATTTGAAAAACATTTTTCTTAAAATTTTAATTTTCAGATTCTCCAAATTCTACCGTGCAGAATTAGTTCAACCTTTGACTAAATCTAGATTGAGTGGATGCCTTTTTAATGTCGCAAAGTATGGTCTCGATAGGTTAATCCGTTAAAAAATTCTGTGAGGTTTAGATACGCAAACAAGCACACACCCATTGACTCTTTCAAATACACCAGACACACACACACACATACACAAACACACACGCACACTCGCACACATACATACAATATCAATTGAAATAGATTACTAAGACATTAGAACGTCAAGATCTGATGAAAACTTTAAAACAAACGGGGTCAACAGCAATTTTTCAGTTTTATGAAAATTTTTCAATTTTTATAACGAAAGTTAAAAAAAACGATTGCATGAGGATACATTTTAGCTGTAGCGTGATAAAACTAACAGAACAAAGATGTTATTCCTACAAGTATAGATATCACAATAAAAACAATTTTCGTATATTTTACGATTGATTAACTTAATAGTTTCCGCTATGCAAGTATTAAAGAAACAGAATGCGTGATTATTAAAGTAATGCTCATGGGTGATTGAAAATTAAACATTTAAAGTTTATCAACGGTTATTGTAATTACAAGGCATATTGAAATTAAAAAAAAAAACAAGTAACAATTGTGAAAACTAATGCCGACCGTTTTGCCAAAAAAAGGAAAGGCAAAAAAATCGAATGAAAGGCCTTTAATCGGCAACGTTTGGCCTGAGTAACTTTGAAACAGTTATGCATAAGTCCCTTACCTACAAGCGTAACACAAAAAAACCAAAATGTTTTGGTAGAACTGTGTAAAAAGGGTGTAATTCCTGAAGAATTGTATTCTTGGCATAATAATTTCACTATTGTAAAAGACAATATGCGTCTAGTTCCTGAAACTAATTGTAATTATGACCAAAAGGACATTTACCCCTTCCATTTCTATTTTATCTTCAAAATAATAAAACAACCTGAAATTTTGTTTATTTGTGTAATTTCTCATTTTAATTGATATTTAATGTAAATTAAACACAGTAATACCTTAGCTATTTTTTTATAAATCTTGAAATGGGCCATTGTTTCCAAAAAAGACTTCTAATTTTGTTGCAATTGCACAGTGCACAGTCATCGTTTAAGTTTCTTACTTTATACGGGCAAAACATGAAAATAGACATTTTTGATCAGAACTATTGCTATATTATTATTATATTACAAACAAACTTTCATTCGCAGCTCCGTCCGTGAGGACGTAAAATGAATTCCAGTCATTAGATTTACGACGGTTTGTCCACAATGATCTTGATTCCGGTCTCGGTTTCGGTGCGTTCATATTTCAATACCGATTCCACGCCAACGGACCGCGCGTGCAGCTAGCGCCATTCAAGATCAATTACGAAAAATGCACATAATGGAAAACATAGCAGTGAAACGCGATAAAAACTATCCCGGTATAAACTATTTCCATACCGAATTTCATTACATTTGTTCACCAATTTTTGCATGGTTCACGAACAGATGCACAGGCAGACAAATAGTCTGTTATAATATCCATCGAAATTTTTTCAACGTTTCTAATACCGCTAGAGTAGTTTTACGCAAATATCTTTGATGTACAGATTTTTTTCTCTCTTCTATTTTGTTGTATAAAACGTCGGGGAAAGTTTTTTCGTATTTAATATACAAATTCAATATAATTTTTCATTACATTTTATGTACATTTAAATGTAATAGATATATGCCACTTTATTCAATAACTTGTTGCCATTTTGAAGGTAGTGACAATCCCATTGCTGTAAAAATTTTGGGTCTTTTGATCAAAAACTGCGCTAAGTAGTTTCGACAGTCCTCTCTTTATGTTGAACTAACATTACCTAAAGAAGCCTTAAGAGACAGAAATGGCCAAAAATCTGAGGGTACAAGGTTAGGACTATATTGGTGATGTATTAGCACTTTCTAAACAAACTCTCTCAATATTTGCTGAGTTGTTAAAGATGTGTGTGGTCTGGCGTTCTCATGGTGCAAAGCAACGGTTTTCAACCCATACACTTTCTGTTGATCAGTTCCAGTCATTTTTTCTTTCCTTCTTGCTTGAGTCTCGTCAGCTGTTGACAGTAGAGCTCCGAATTGATGGCTTTACCCGGCGGTAAAAGCTTTTATTAATTCATTATGATGAATAATAATGCCCTTTTGATCCCACCATACACATAGCATCAAATTATTATGAGTTAATTCGGGTTTCACTTTAGTCCGTGAAGTTTGTTTGCCTTTTGATCATGATGTTTTTCGCACTTTTTTGTCATAGGTAATCCAATTTTCATTACCAGCGATCAATATTTTCAAAAACGGTTCGATTTCATAACACTGCATTAGAGAATCGCAAATTAATACACGATTCATTGCATTTCTTTCAATGAACTCGTGTGAGATTCAAGTTTTGAGTTTTTTTGTATATCCAGCTTTATTAAAATAGGTCAAAACTGTTTTGCTGTCAATCCCTAGCTCTTCGGTTATATCTTAAGAACCTATATACCGATCTTGCTTTGCTTTTCTAAAATGGCGTCGACTTTATTCGCAATAGGTTATATATAAAGATAATATTTAAAAATCATATTAAATAACTATTATAAAATGATATATTAAATTTATTAAACTGATAAAGTTTATTAAATGATATTTTATTTTGTACAAACATGTACAACGCGGATTTGATTAAATAATTGGATAAGATTATAATTTGGATTTGTTCAAAGGCGCATTGACTTTCAATTGATAACAGTATTGATAAAAATATTCCGAGACTCACACAGGAGTATGTGGTTATAAAGTAAGCAAAGAGGTTTATACTATCGTTGCCGGTTAATAGATACAATTCATATATATATTTTTTTAATATGTACATATTATATCCAGAAACACCTAGACTCACAACAAATATTAATTTTTAAGCAAATTAATGTTTGTCTCGCGCGGGAATGAAACCAACTCCCTAAGCACAGCAAGTAGGGCCACCACTACCTGCGCCGAGACAGTCAATATGGTTAAGATAGATTTAATTTTTTACTGATCTAGAGCGCAACAAATATAAGACAACAATAATTGAAAATATGATAAACCGCTAAAAAAAAAAGAAAGAAAAGATAGAGAAACGAATACGCTACTCCCAACAAAGATAAAAACTTAGCAATGAAAGCGGACTGACTATAAATAATGGATAGTAGCAATCGATCCGCTAAGAATTGCTGCGTGACTCGACAGACGCACCGCTTTGTAAGGATTACGCCAGGATCGCATCTTTTGCGATGCCACTGGATTGGTGAACTGAAAAAATGAATGTTTATCAATTAATATATATTTAGAGAATCTAAAGAATTGGAAAAGAAAGAAATACAAAATAAGTTTCGACACAGTTTCCTAAACCAAATTCTAAATTAAAATAATAGTAAAGTGCGTGAGCATCCAGAGTTTACTTGTGGTAGGCACAAAAATACATTAGTTAATAAATATACTACATTGAAAAGATCATGCCAATTTACTCAGAACAATGAGGTATCATATATACATACTAGGTTTTTTCTCGTGGCTTGTTTTGCAGCAAATTAAAATAGACGGCTTCTACGTTGCAAAGTGCTACGCGGGCTTTTCAGATTAATTTATATTAGTAGTAGCTTAGTTTACGACGCGTAAAATAAGCTAAATTATTCCCTAGTAATATATTTTATTTTGACACTAGCATTTGTCCCAGCTTCTTACAAATTGAAAATGCGATTCATACCAGTATCGGTGAATTTCATGATAAAAGTTGATACATATACTGTATACATGTACTATATACTGTAAAATGTATCATTAAAAAAATACTAAAAAAAAATTTAGACACAACCCTAATAAATGCTCAGCCAAACTGCAAGTGCGGGCACTTTCTGGTCGCGACGCCTGGTGAATGAACTAGAATTCTGCTCCACACTTGGGCTCCGCAATGTACTATTTTCAAAGAGTTTATCTTCTTCACTTACTTCCAAATCTTAGTCACTTACTTTCAAATGACACTTGATGTTGTCAGTGATGTAAATGTCGCTGACGGTATTATTAAATGTCTCTGATTTTCGACATGTGTTCCACTCACATCTAAACAAACTAGGCAAACTAAGGTAAATTATCGCATAAACGATACACAGCACGCAATATTACTTACGGACTCGGAGGTTGTTGACTGTGAGGGTAAATTATGAAGCCTTAGAGCCACAGCAATGTCACCTCTACAAAGTTTCTAATAATAAATCATGTTTGCATATTCTATAGTAGCGAAAAGCATTGTTAATAAACACTTTGATATTAAACACAGACAATCTTAGTTTAAAAGTCGTCAATATCGTAAACTTAACACTTATGCTATAACTGTAATTCGTAACATTAAAATTTCTGTAATTGATGAAAAAAAATTACTATGAATCGTCAAAAATGAATTTATTATTTCTCAAAACATAGAATAAATGCACTTTTCCATATGCATAGACCAATTTTGAAAACATTTATGCCGCCCCTCCCTCACTAGGTCGAGGTCAGCTACCTAGAAACATGTTTTTCATACTGTTCGACAGTCTCTTCTGGTGATGAAAGTCGTTAACTGCGTAATTGGTTCTTATTTTTGTGAATAAAACAAAAAGTCACAAGTTAACAGGTCAGTAGTGTATGCAGGATTTCTTATAAGTTCTACGTTTTCCTCTTTTAAAAAATTGTTTGTCTGTTAGGCCGTGTGAGAAGTGACATTGCTGTAGTGCAAGATGCTACAACATTTACGGTTATTTTTACGGAGTTCGTCAATAACTTCCGGCAAACAAATGATTGTATACTAATCTCTATTCACGATATAACTATTCTCCAAAGCAACAATAACCACGTATCCAGTTTTATTGAAAAACGAAGCAATCATCGCTTAGAGGCACTTCGCTCGTGCGCGACTTTAGTTGGTTTTGGCTCGTCTCGATAGATCCATACAGGCGATTGCTGTTTTGTTTTGGAGTTGTTCTAATAAATCTATATTTCATCACTTGTTACTATGTCTCATACCAAATTCGACGTTCTTTCCTGGAATCTGGTAAGTATAGCATTGCACCAAGTAACGCGGTCCGTGTTTTGAGCTTCAGTCAAACAGTATGGGATCTACAGCGCACAGCTTTTTCATATCCAAATGTTGTGTAGGATTTGTTGTATTTAACTCATGCCTATGTTTGAAGATGGCCGACAGACGGCTATCATGAAATTCATCTCTGAGATTGACACGACCGTGCTTGAATTCTGCAAATCAGTTATAAATAGTGCCACGTACGGTACTATCGTTACAAAAGATGTATCTATTGAAAAAAAAAAAACAGCGAATAATCAATGCCTGTAGCTTCAGTGCAAATTCGCGACCGAACTCGGCAACATAGAGCGGAGGGGGGAGGGGCGGCTGAAACGGAACCCCATGTGGTCTACATGTGCACCTACTGTTTGATTGCACATTGCTTAAGCACGCGTGATCGTCTAGTCAATTAATTTGATAGAATCGTGTAGCGCGGAACAGTCTGGCTTTGAATCAGGAACAGAAAGAAGTTCGTCTCTTACAGGGTTCACGATCTGAACCTAAATTTTATCGGATTGTCGCGAAACTTCACGAGCTTATGTGTCGTTTCGCGTGTTTTTCACGTCGTACGAAAAATAGAGCTGTTTACTCTCTTCCCGCGCTTCTGTTAGCGCCTGACGCTGTCGTCAGGGTGTTTCCTCACTCGTTCGGTATGTTGTACTGATATAAGTCGGCCTTATCGAGAACGTTAGGAAATTAGAGAGACCTAGCCTAGTTCTCTATTCCATTATGTTAGCCCTAGTCTAGCTCTCTGTTCCATTTTGAGCTTGGAATCGAGGCGGCACATTTATGCGCGGTCATGTAAATTGCGTTTTTCTATACAATAGAGCTCTCCAATCCGTAAGATATAACAATTAAATTTTAGTGTTTTCAATATCAATAATAAATAAAGAAAATATTTAATTTTCTGAGTTATCTAGAGTTTTGGTCACATTGAAAATGTTTGTACAAAATAAAGTCGTATACTCGATACTTCTCAAGCATCGCAACCTAAAAATAAACGTCTTTAGTACTAGGGCTATCAACGCAGAAGTTCTGTATGAGACTATTTATATTATAGTGAAATGAAACATTATATCATCAAAGTATCGGTTAGTATAAACTCAGCTCTCAAATAACACAAATAATATCAAATAAAATTTCAATCTTAATAAAATCAATCAACCTTACGATCAAATTTCCTAAGTGCGCCAGAGCACTACGGTTCGTTCATACACGTATTAAAATACTAATTATATAAATTTATTCAAGTAAATTAAACCTTAAAATTAAAATGCCATAGGCAAATAACACATTTTACCCAATACGCAGTGAAATAAAATAATTGACTTGGGCACCCATGCAACCCTCGACGAGCAGTTCTGATGCGTATCAGACCTGCTCGCTAACTTCGGTTTACTTAAAATGTGACATCACTGAGATAGATCAAATGCAATAGGGGAAATTTAAAATCTCGGTTAATAAATTTTATTTCAATATTAGGCACAGCTCCTGGAAGTCAGTATTCATTCAGACGAATGAACTGCCAGCCTGAAATATAACTATTTATTAAGAAATTAGCACACAGGCAGAACTATATAACAATGAATATTAATAGTGGGGCTTTCCTGTCGGGTCACCGTCCGTAACTTCTTTGCCGGGCTGCAGAATGCTCCATAACTTAGCAGCTCGCTCTTCTCGATCCATTTGCGGTCGCACCGAGGTCAGAGTCGATCGCGGCCTCTGGGGTGTGGCCCGACCTCGTCTCTCCGGGTTTAAAAATCGACTCGCCTTTCCCGTGTCCCAAAATTGACTGACCCTTTACCCCACGCTCCCAGCTCAGCGTCGACGCATCCTACCACGCTGTATTGTTTTCCCTTTAATTGTTTCTGTAAAGACAAATGCAGCTCTTTTCTTTTTTTGCCTTGAGACTCTGATGAAAAAGTGTGCATATTGCCATTAGTAACATTCACGTAAAGACACATATATAAGAAACGTAAATTAAGCTTACAAATTAAATATATAAAAATAGTAACCCAATTCACATAATGAATCAAAATAATCAATTTTAATCAAATAATCAATTAAGATCAAATCATTTACCGATGAATATCAATAAATTAATCAAATAAATCAACTATTAAATCTAAAGAGCCAAATAAAACGATAACTCATATATAACCTATTTAATTATAAATAAATCTATCATTATTTCTAATCAATTAAGTCATTGATACTTCATTTAATCATCTAAATCGAAGTACGCAAATATCACACATAATATCAATTTATAAGGTCGACCATAATCATACCAATAATACAACTCATGATATTGACCAAAATTGTCCATATCAAGACGTCCTTATATAAAAATATGATAACAATACGTGTAGTGAAAAGTATATATATTTGTAATGAAATCCCAATTGAATATTTTCGGCTGGCTAGATGAGGGCCAAAATCTTATAGCGTAAGATGTATTGTATACGTTCTCTTTATATTTTTAATCAATTGACCATTGATTAAAAATGACACATGTCCATGAGAATTTATATGAACGGAAACTTGTTTTCTTACCA